>PVLD010008557.1:0-83128 GCA_004027595.1 Dinomys branickii
CGCCTCGGCTGGAGCAGAGGATAAAGGTGGGTAAGGAGGAGGAGGTGGAGGAGGTGCCTCGGAGTCCAATAGGACTAAGTCCGATTGGGACTCGGGTAGAACCGGAGGAGGGAGAGAGGGGTAAAGGTTGGGGGATGGAGATCGAGTAGGTTGAGCCTTTACAGGCAAGAGAGTGGTAGGCTCCGGCAGAACCGGAGTTGAAAAGGGTCTTACCCATTTTGGGGGATCTTCACATAAGTCGTGCCACACAACAATATATGGCTGTTGGTCTGGATGTCCCTGTCCCCCAGGACGGAAGACTATAGTCTTAACCGCCTGGATGAGGGGAAGGTGGAAAGTTCCCTCCGGCGGCCACCCCACCTGAAATGTAGGCCACTCTGACGAGCAGAACGTTTGCCATTTACCCTTTCTAACAAGTAAAGAAAGGTTACGAGCTCTCTCTCTTATTTCTGGCCAATGATCTGGAGTGAGAGAGAGAGGGGTGGATGTTGTCTGTCCCATGGTGGTTGCTGTGGAACAAAGTAAGGTTAGAGGCACCAAACAAAGACAAACGAACACTGAGACTAAGTTAACAGACAAATGCCGGCTTAGAAAACTTCTTAGGAATCCAGATAACAGCAAATGGCGATTCCGCCCCAAAATCAGAGTTTAGAGAACGACTGGTGACTCCACCACAAAATCAAAGAACAACAGATGGTGATTCCACCACAAAATGGGCTCAGAGAGCCTACAATCCCCAGGGCGTCCCCCGGGGAAATGACTTGTGACTCAGAAGCCCGGAGGCAAGTTTTCTCTGACAGTTCTAGCTGCTCTTAAACTCACTACCTATGCCAGGATGGTCTCGAACCCAGGGCACTCCTCTGCCTCAAGCTCGCACGCAGAGCATAAAAGCAGGGTAGCCCCGCCTACACCCCAACTCAACGCACCCGGCCGCTCCGCTCTCCGCCGGAAGCTAGCCCACGCCGCGCGTGACGTCAGAAAGCAGCGCCGGATGCAGAAGGCGGAGGTCCGCGGCGGCGGGACGTAGGGTCGCGGAGGTGCGTGGTGGTGGCAGCTGTGCGGCGGGAGCCAGTGAGGCGGGAGCCAGTGAGGCCTCTCGAGGTTGTGGGCGCGCTGCACGCGGACCCGGGTCCCTGCCGCCCGCGCGTTTGGAGCTGCTGTCCCCGCAGACCCGGTAGGCACGTCTCCCGCGGGGCGGGGCGGGGCGGGCGCGGGGGAGGCCGCGGGAGAGGCGCCGCGGCCAGACCTGGGAGGAGGCCGACGCCTAGCAGCCGCGGTGTCCCCCACGTGACACCGCGGTCCTTCGGGGATAGCTGTCCGTGCCCGAAATTCCGGAGACCGGGGAGGCCGAGGTCTGAGGACAGGGTCTCCACTGCGCAGTTCAGGCTGGCCTTGAGCTCACTTTGTACCCCAGGCTGGTCTCAAACTCGCAACGATCCTCCTGCCTCAGCCTCCCGATTGCTCGGATTACAGGTGTGCACCACCACATGTGACCTTGTTTGATAATTTTATATCCTTTTAAATGTGAGCTGGGTAAGAGTTTGTTGGAGGGTTTTTTGGTTTTGGAGTTGTGCTGTTTTGAGATGGTCTCCCAATTTAGTAGTGGTGTTGCTTTTTAATCAGTATATCTGTGCGTAACGTATTTCTATTACCATTTACAATCTTTGGGCACTTTTCTGTTGTCTCCTTGTGTTCCTTTGTGAAGGATCTTGAGTTTGGGTGGGTGTGTGGAAGAGAATGTGGCATCATGATCTCACATACGTCAGTCTTACATAACTTTGCTATCCAGTAATGTTGATCCTCTGCTCCCTTGTATACAAATCTGAAAGGGTCTTCAAGTTACCTTTTTGCAGGCCACGGATACAGCTCAGCAGCACAGTGCCTGCGTGGCAAACGTGAGGTCATGAATTCATTTCCTGGTACAAAACAAATACATTTTTGCCAAAGCTGTAGTGAAATTAATATCTAAAATAGAAGTCCAAAAAAGTTTTAAACTTTTGCCTAGGGAGTGACCATAAGCTATGTGTTTCATAAACCAATTGCATTTTGGTTCCAAATTTATATTTGGCCAAATTTATATTTGGAAGTTTTTAAAAAAACACTCCTAACTTGATTTTATTTATCTCCTTTTACAGAGATTTTTTTTTAAATGTCCATTTTCTTCAAAATGAACGTTGGTGTCACTTTCTTAAGACCTTTTGCCAGGTACTTGGTGCCATTTACCTTCCCTAAGAAGAGAAATCTATATTCAACAATTCTGCAGAGACATATGTCCTCCAAAATGCCAGCTGTGCCTCACCCCAATGGGGAGAGCACACCCCCTCCTAAACAGCTGGAACTGGATGGGTGGAAAACCACAATGAAATCTAGTGTGCAAGAAGAAGTTGTCTCCGCAGTCCCAAGCAGCAAGGAGGAAGAAACACTAGCTGCCACCAGAGAATTAATCGAGATGTGGCGATTGCTTGGGAGAGAAGTACCAGAACACGTCACTGAAGAAGAGCTCAAGACTGTCATGGAATGCACCTCTAAGTCCTCCCAAAAAAAATACCTAAAGTATTTGTATGTTAAAGAAAATTTAAAGAGAGTTAAGAAACACAAAAAGGAAATGAAAGCAGCAGCAAAGAGAGAAGCACAAGAGGCCAACCTGTTTGAAACCACTGAGGAAACTAAAGAGCAAAACTTCCTATTTCTTCGACTTTGGGACAGACAGAAGAACATTGCGATGGGTTGGAAGGGCGCCCAGGCTATGCAGTTTGGACAACCCCTGGTCTTTGACATGAGTTACAGTGATTACATGAGACCACAAGATCTGCAGAATACTGTTACCCAACTTTTAGAAAGTGAAGGATGCAACAGAAGAGATGTTGACCCTTTTCATATTTATTTTTGCAATCTTGAAATAGACAGTGCTTACCATAGAGCGTTAGTTAGACATTACGGAGGAAAATGGGACAAACTACTTATAACAGCAACAGAAAAGTCTTATGTAGATTTATTTCCAAAGGACAATATTATATATTTAACTGCAGATTCTCCCAATGTTATGACTAGTTACAGACATGACAAAATTTATGTTGTTGGGTCACTTGTTGATAAACACGTACAGCCAGGTATCTCACTAGCCAAAGCAAAACGGTTAAACCTGGCAACAGAATGCCTTCCATTAGATAAATATTTACAATGGAGCGTTGGCAACAAAAACCTTACCTTAGATCAAATGATGCGGATTTTGTTGTGTCTGAAAAACACTGGTAATTGGGAAGAGGCTCTTAAGTTTGTTCCCAAGAGAAAACATGTTGGTTTTCTAGACATTTCTAAGCATTCTCAAGAGCTTCTTGACAGATTGAAGAAGGCAAAAACTTCTAATTCATTTCCAAAACGTACTTTAAACAGACAGAGAAATTGGTATGAATGAGAAAATTTGGTGGCTTAAAGGGAATGAAACTGTAGTTCTGTTTTTTAATGGAAATATAGTCCTATTAGCATATTTCTAAATGGAGCTCATTTTCTCTTTGTAGTCTTTCCAAACTAATCTGTCTGTCCAATTAAATCTGTATAGAATTTTGAGAATGTATGTATAATAGACATTTAATCAGAAACCACCCATGTTGATTTAATGGAATAATCTTTACATAAGGCCAATAAAACACTTGTACCATTGGTGTGACTTACGAATAATGTTTCAGACTTCGTTTTCCTCCTTTTGTTTGTTTTTTTGAGACAGGGTCTTGCTACTTAGTTCAGGCTGGCCTTGAATTCACTGTTTAGCCTGGAACTTGAGATCTTCTGGAGATACAGGTATATACCACCTTGTCCTAAAGTTTGTATGTTAAACAAGAACATGTTTTTGGCAAGTATACTAGGTCTCATTTGGTAGCCGGTGGCAGAAACACAGGCTGCTTGAGGGGAAAAAAAAAAAACAATTTATTGCAAGTATAGCAAAGGCATCTCCTGAGGTTTAAACAACCGGTAGATACAAAAGGAAAATCTATAGCTGGACATCAGGAACAAGAGAAAAGAGAGATTTTTTTTTTTTTTTTTTTTTTGAGACGGTCTTGCTTGCTATACAGTTAGACTGGCCTTGAGCTCACTTTGTAGCCCAGGCTAGTCTTGAACTCAGTGATCCTCCTGCTTCAGCCTCCCGAGTGCTGGGAATACAGGCTTGTGCCACCATGCCCAGCTGAAACCAGAGATTTGAACAGCTCTAGATATTGGTCTTATGTATGACTGAGCTTCTGTTATAGTCCTACTCCACAGAAAAAATCACAACTCCCACCAATTCCAGAGCTTCCTATTAAAGTTGTACCACTTGAAAGGAAATTATATAGGCCAGTTCTCAAATCCAAAATTCTGGGAAATGGTTGTGACTGCCTTACCTCTTAGTCATCCCTAAACTAATGAGCTGGCAGGGGAGACTGGCTACTGTGACTGACCAAGCTTGGGTGAGGTGTCTTCTAACCAGCTGCCCCCAAGGGTACAACTCTGTTCAAAACCCGGGACTGGTGAAACGTATTTCCCAGAAAAGGAGAACGATCCTAGACGGTGTTACGTGCAACACTGGCCAAATTTTTTTTTTTTTCTCTAAGGGCAAAAAATTAGTTTTACCTCCACAAACTCACTTTTCATAGCTTAGCCAAACCACCTGACATGCCAAGGGATGTCTTGTTTAACCAAAATTCAGTTAAGCAGTATACCTTAATACCTATACATGCCCAACATTGTACCAATGCTTGAATGTAATGAGTGAACCACCTGAAGTTAAACCTTTCTAAATCAATTTTATTATGAAAGGGGTGGTAATAGATAAGAGTAAAGAATAAAAAGGAAAATGAGCCACGTGGTGGCGCACATGTAATCCCAGCACTCAGGAGGCTGAGGCAGGAGGATCACAATTTCAAGGCCAGCCAGAAAAACTATGTGAGACCCTGTCTCAAAATCCAAAGCAAACAATTCCCCTGCAAAATGAACTTTAGGAACACTATTCATAGTAAACCAGACTACCTACACCATTAAAATTTTTTAGTGGCATATGCCTGTAATTCTTGCACTCGGGGGACTGAGGGAGGATCACTGCAAGTTCAAGACCAGCCTAAACTACATAGACCCTATACCAAAAAATATTTTTAAACGTGGGCAATCAAAGTAATTGAGCCTCAGCTGGGTGTGGTGGTGCACACCTGTAATCCCAGCACTCGGGAGGCTGAGGCAAGAGGATCATTGGGAGTTCAAGACCAGCCTGGGCTACAAAGTGAGCTCAAGGCCAGCCTGAACTGCATAGTGAGACCCTGTCTCAAAAAGACAAAATAATAATACAATAATTTAGCCTTAGCATAGACTCAGAATTCATGAAATCATTTTGTAGTGCTGGGGATTGAATCCAGAGGCTCCTCCACAGGGCTACATTCCTGGCTTTTTAAAACATTCTGACTAAGTTGCCCAGGCTGGGTTCAAACTTACAATCCTGTTTCAACCTTCCAGAGTGCTATTGCTACAGGTGTGTGCGATAACACTCAGCTTTATTTTTATTTTTTTGAGACAGTATTATTAGGCAGTTCAGGCTGGCCATAGACTTGTGATCATCCTACCTCAGCCTCCCCGGTGCTAGGATAATAGGCATGTGACACCAGTTGTGACATACAGCTGCCTTATTTTAGAGTCCCAGCTTTTATGGAGAATCTAGTTGTGGGATCAGGAGAAGCCCTGGAAAGATGGTATGTTGACCTGACAATGGTAGTATGCTATTGAATCAATTTTGCTGGACTTAAATGGAAAGGATCTTGTGTTGAATTACTGTAGTGGCTAAGAGCGAGGGCCTGAGGTTACCTGCCAGGGTCAGCACTAGAGTGAGGCTGCATTTTACTGTAGCTTGTGGCCTACGCTTCAGCTCCCCTGCTCACTACCACTTCCCATGTCCCCGTTTCCTGGTCTGTAAACATGAGAATAATAGTAACACCCAATTTAAAGGGTTATGATGATGTTTCAGATTAAATGCTTGCAAATATACTTGGCATGCTATATGAGTAAATCATAGATGTTATAGTTGCCACAAATTACCTACATTCAAATAATAATCGTTTATATTCCCATCCATTTCCATTTTATAAACCATCATTTGGATAGTTCTGTAAGGGTTCTAAATAGCTACCGTTAAGCAAGCACACACCATGGGTTTTTTTTTGGTAGTGGGAATCAAACTCTGGACCTTGCCTTTGCCAGGCAGGCGCTTAGGCCACTGAGCTATATCCCCAGCCCACAGCATGGTTCACAGTGCCAGAAATTTTACCTCAAGTATCTTTAATGACTCTATCTCTGTAAACATCCCATTTGTATAGTTAATTTTTTTTTTGTATTAGGAATTGAACTCAGGACCTCACACTTGCCAGACAGGCACTGTGCCACTGAACTAAATCCCCAACCCCTAAGTATGTTTTTAAAATACAATGTAAATAACAGAAAAACTCTCACTGTGTAATTCAGGCTGGCCTTGAGTTCACTATGTGGTCCAGGCTGGTTTCAAGTTGCAGTGATCCTCTTGCTTGAGCATCTCAAGTGCCGGGATTTCAGGCATGCACACCACACCCAGCAATTTAAAATTTAAAACCCTAAAAAAAAATTTTGAGACAGGGTCTTGCTGTTTAGTTCAAGATGGCCTTAAGTACACTAACCCAAGCTAACCTCGAACTTGGCAGTTATGATCCTGCCTCAGCCTCCCAGTGTACTGGGATCACAGGTATGTGCCACCACATTTAGCTGACGACAGTGGGAGAATTTAAGTTGTGCTTTGTGATGTACATAACACTGGTGTTGTTCTCTGCCTTGTGTTACAGTACCTTTTCACACCCTCACCCGTTTGTAGTAGGCTGCTGAGGCGTGCATTCTTTTCAGTGAATATTTATGGATACTGGTGTAATCTAGGTCCTGGGGAAACCAGGGTGGGCAGGCAGACACAATGTGACTTCATCACACTGGAAGATGGGTAATGACTGCTCCCATCCTTCATTTCTACATTGTGGTACATGGAGTCTGGATAGACTTAGACGCGTGACCTCGGTGCTTCATTTTCCTCAGATAACATACACTTCCAAATAAATACATAATTTCAAATAAAATTCTCATGTTTATGTCCGCATTTAAAAATAAAAGAATCTCAATGAATTATCTTGTAAAGAGCACAGGTAGGAAAAATGTAGCAAATATGATTAATAAGTACTGCTCTAAGCCGGGCATGGTGGCGCATGGCTTGAATTCCAGCATTTCGGAGGCTGAGGCAGGAGGATCGTTGCAAGTTCGAGACCAGCCTGGGCTACAAAGTGAGCTCGAGGCCAGCCTGAACTGCATAGCGAGACAGTCTCAAAAAGACAAAAAAAAAGAAAAAGCACTGCTCTGAAGTAGCCTGGTCAGCTTACATATGTGTGTGTCTTGGTTACTTTACTCTCCTTGCTGAGACAAAATACCCAACACCCAAAATGAAGGAAGGAAAGGTTTATTTAGCTTACAGTTTGTGGAGGTTTCACTCCATACTTGGCTGTCTCAGAGGCAGAGTGGAACATGGCAGAGGGCAAACTGTTCGCGGCAGCAGAGCACAGCAAAAACTACAAGCAAAAGGGAGGAATGGCTGCAAACAGCCTCCTTTTCTCCCCTACATTGTAAAACAGCCTACCCCTACCCAGGGGTCGTGAACCTCTCACACAATCTGCATGCCCTCCTCTTCCACAGGAGGCTCAGGATGTTTACAAAGTAAGCACCCCAGCTTCCTGCTGAGTCACTCAGTTAAATCTCCAGATTCCCCAGGTTGACACAATGTATCAACCATAACAGTGTGATAAGTGGTGGACAGAGGGTTTCAGCTCAGATCACAAAACCACCATCAAACTACTGTCTTAGTTACTTTTCTCTCCCTGCTAAGACAAAATATCCAACACCCAAAATTAAGGAAACTGAAATTATTTAGCCCACAGTTTGGAGATTTCAGACCATAATCAGCAGGCTCCACGCAGGGTGGCACGGTGAGAACAACACTTAAAGGCAGCGCAATGCAGGAAAAGCATCCAGACGAGACAAAAGGGCGTGGACCCAGTCTTGTAAGCAGGCTATTCCATCTCCACCACCCCCCCCCCGGGGCAGTGCAGCACTCACAGTCTCCAAGCCCAAGAGGTTCACAAAGTGAGGACGCTGCCCCCTATTGAGTCCCTTAGTTAAACTTCTACACTTCTCAAGTTGACACAACTATCAACCATAACACTACCCTACTTCCCCTGGTGGGAAACACATGTTAATTCTTCTCACATTCTCAACTTGAAGCCTGAAAGTCATCCATCCCAAATGCTGAGCACCTTTCAATTATGAAATGCCTTGTACAAAGGGACAGGAAATAAGGTTTATTAGTGGTAACTGTTGTTAAAGTTTGTTTTTTTGGTGCTGGGGATCAACTCTCAGCCTCATGCATACTAAGGACAAGACATAATTCTACCACCTAGCTATGGTATCAGACCTTAAGAGAGGCAACACTTGTTTTAAATACAACACACACACTCAGAAGTACAAAGTTGTGGGAGTCAGTGGTCTCTCTGTGGTCCCCGGGAGAAAACAGCAAGAGGATTTAGAAAATAAAGACGAGACAACAGTCGGGTCAGGAGGAGTCACTGCTTCCCTGATGAGCATAAGGACTGAGTTCAACAGTAGAGGCATTATTTTACACTTGCAAAGTTAATATCGTGGGGGGGTAATGTTGCCTAGCGACTAACAGCTATAATTGTCTGGCAGGATGCCTTTTTCAATACTGAGGTAGCTTGACTGCTTGACCAATAACCAGCTCCAGTGGCTCCCGACGTATCTCCCTTTTCTGTTTAATTGCAGAAGTCATGGGTGTTCACTTGAAGCTGGAAAAGCTGTGCCTGAAGAATATAGCTCAGTCCATAACAGTGGTCTAGCTGGCAACTGTCAGAGGTTGTTGGTGACTTGAACCTTTTACAGCTAACCTATTACTGTGGCATATACTTCTTTACATCTTGTGGTTACACTTTTCTGCTGGATGTTTAAGACCAAGTTAAAATGAGACCTGTATATATATAAAAACTTAACTTTTCGCTATCTATCAAGGTCAGTTAAGTCTCCTCAGGAATGATCTTGGAACCAAGTACAGCACCTCTAGATCTGTTAATGTCAGACATCTGGATGAGTCACGGCCACTGCTTGACCAAGTTGCTTTCTGTAAAAGCTTGAGAGATTTTTTTCTCTCCTGGTGACTCTCCTTAGGCACACTATGCATCATAGAATCACTTTCCTCTGTGGTCCCATGATCTCCTTGATCAGAAAATCAGAGACTCAACAGAGTTATAGGATGTCACAGCAGAGGTTCTCTTATGTCCTGAATCTTTACTGACCTTGGAGGGCCCAGCCAAAATATTGGCCTTCCTCTTAGCCCAATTTTAACTCTCTAATTTTTGTCTCCAAACCTCAGTTGTTAAACATCCACCAGAGGAGATTAATGACATAACATTGTAAGGGAGGCAGTAAGCTTACTACTACAATCTGATCGGAATAGCAGACACCTTAGAACATACACATGGAGCCATTATTTTTTAACAAACATGGATATACTAACATTTAAATCCTCAGAGAATGTTAATCAGACAACAGTTACATATGTTTACACAGAAATTTAGAAATGAAAACCATACATGACATTGCTACATAACAATCATGATGACATTTTATAACATACTTACTTCATTTTTACATACTTATCACAATAAACAATCTTTGTTTTACGTTTTGGAAGACCTATATACCCAGGATCATGAATAATTTTATATACTGTATTAAATTGATGTAATAATACATTTAATACACTGTAAGATTAACACTAGTGGATTTCCATACACATGTGAAAACCTTTGTTAAAATTTAGTTTTGTACCAAAAGCATCTTTTATGAGAAAACCTTATTGTAAGTTTTACTGAAAAACTTAACTTTTGACCAAATAACCCATTAATTGGGCTGTCTCCCAGGAGACTATGGAGATCACTGGGGGCTCCTTATTAACGCATAAAAGTTGGCTACTACTCTGTTCACCGGTTGGAGTCCTACCCATATAATTTCTCCTCATCCTAAGGACTGTGGTTAAATATCTTAATTGTGATATCATTTAAACCAGCTGGTAACCGGTGAAAGGATGTTTTTAAATCATGAAATCATGAGCAAATGATAAAAGAAAAATTGTTGAGCTCAAAATAAAGGGGAACAGCTGTTCACAGAATGACAGACAAACATGCAAACAAGTACGCAGAACAAACATCTTTACGGAGTGCACACAAATATATTTTTGACCAAACTGAATTATAGTAACTATTAAAAATTTAGAAATTTATCATTTAAATAGACTAGTCAGATTTTGTCAATTAGCAGAGATCTCTTAGAAAATCTTTGGAATAGAATCTTTTATCTATAATGAATATGTATATTTTGTATTTTATTCTCTTAGGAATACTGGTAACTTTCAGCTCTGTATCCCTATATACTTTATTACCTATTTAGATCTTACATTTCCATTTTGTCAGTTTCTTCAATAGGCCCATGTCAAATTTAGCCTCATTGTTGTCTGTCAGCTGTAAAACAGTCTCTGAGGCATCACTGTCACAGGACTATACATCAACTTCCTTAAAGGTAGAACCAACTTCTCCAGATCTGGGTTCATGATACAGCTGGACAGCACACTCTGGTACCCAAATAGGTCCCTCAGCATTCTCTGGAAAAACACAAGCACACCCTCCACCCCAGGTAAGTAGTGCACTGGGTCCCTTCCATTGTCCAGGATGGAGATATCACCAAAGGACCCATCCTAACCCTTTTTCTTTTACCTGATAGAATTGTCTTTCTGCTGCTGTACTTCCATCTTTTCTAGAATTTAGAAAGGTTTTTTTATTCGTGTGTGTGTGTGTGTGTGTGTGTGTGTGTGTGTGTGTGTGTCTTTTTTTGAGACAGGGTTTCCCTATGTAGAATTCAGACTGACCTTGAGCTCACTTTGTACCCCAGGCTGGTCTCAAACTCTCAACGATCCTCCTGCCTCAGCCTCCCGAGTGCTGGGATTACAGGTGTGCACCACCATGCCTGGCTTAGAATTTAAAAGTTAATAGTATATATAGCCAAGTAAAGTCCATTATGAGGGCTGGGGATATAGCTCAGTGGAATAAGCGCCTGCCTAGCAAGCGCAGGGTCCTGAGTTCGATCCCCAATAACGCCAAAAAAAAAAAAAGTACATTATGAGGTGTGAATTTTGTAAGGAAGATTCCCCCTTCTGTTCTTGTAATTGAACTTTGATCATACGGTGATTGCGTTCAACAATTCCTAGATCTTGAGGGCTATAAGGAATTCCTGTAATAAGGGAAATATGAAAAGTTTTACAAAATCTTTGGAAAGCAGCACTTGTAAATGCTGGGCCATTGTCAGTCTTAAGTGTCCACGGGCAGCCAAGAGCACTAAAGGTATCCAAGCAATGAGCAATGACATGTTTAGCTGCTTCGTCAGTGCGAGCAGAAGTAAAAATAAACCCTGAGGAAGTGTCCACTGAAATGTGGACCCAGTGTAAAGAACCAAATTCAGGAATGTGAGTGACATCCATCTGTCAAAGGTGATTTGGGTGTAACCCTCGGGGATTGACTCCCATGGAAGAAGGAAGGCGTATTATACATGAAGAGCATTGTTTAACAATTTCTCAGGCCTGTTCCGGGTCAAACGGAACTGTCTGCATAAGGCAGCAGCATTTTGATGAAAGGTGGCGTGAGAAGCAGAAGCCTGCTGAGTGGCCTCGGAGGGAGTGACCGTGACAGCACCCAGCAATCTGTCAGCAGCAACGTTCCCCTCAGGAAGAGGCCCTGGCAATTGGGAATGAGAATGTATGTGACCAATAAAACAGGGAACATGATGTGAACATGTGACAAATTGGAGAGTGAAGTAAATATCTTGACCAGTGTGTATGGTGGCGGTTTCAATGTGGCGCATCACCCCGCAGACACTGTCTGAAAAGAGGTTAATTGGAGTGGATGGATGCTCCTGCAAGGCCCTCATGACTGCTTGTAATTCCATCTTTTGTGCAGAAGAGGAACCTGTATCTTGTATTCTGGAAGAGGCTGTTACATAACTTCCCTAACCTGAAGGTGAGCCATCTGTGAAGATGGAAATGCCTCCTGTTATGGGGACTGAGCTCATTTTTGAAGGGAAAACAAAAGGTGTGAGGGAAGCAAATTGAATTGATTTATCTGGAGAATGCCAGTCAGTAACACCAGGGAAATTAGCCAATGCAGATTGCCAAGAGGATGAAAACTGCCATAACCACTTCTGTTGAACTGAAGAAAAAGGAACAATGATAGTTTGCACTTCGTAACCAAAAAGCTGGAGAGCGTGTTCTTGCACGTGCAATCAGTTCTGCTCCCAACACAAAGTGACCAAACGATAGCATACAATTTTATTTTATTTTATTTTATTTTATCTTATTTAGGCAGGGCCTTGTATATTTCAGGCAGCCCTGAACTTACTATGTAGTTCAGGCTGGCTTCCACCGTCCCCGTGCTGGCTTTACAGGAGTGCACCACCAAGGCTGTTTTACAAATTACATTTGACGCTTTCTGAAGAAGTGGTATTTTTCATCTTTGAGAGAGCAGTGAAGGCAGATCTGTGGGCAGGGTGCAAAACCAAAATGACTCAGCTAGGAAAGAGCACATGGGTGATTCAAAGCAGACTGCTCTCGAACAGTGTATTGCAGAGCAAACTCAGGAGACCCGGTTCCTTTTCTAGGCATGTAACTGACCCCGTTTGGAAAAAGAAACGGAGGCCAAAAAAGAGATGGATGGGATGCATTCATTCATTAAAGGTTTTTGGGTAAGGCAGGAATTATGGTGGTCTTAAACTGATGGAGAATTTGCAGCTTGTAGAAAAAGTGGCTTCGCTGGGCGTGGTGGTGCACACCTGTAATCCCAGCACTCGGGAGGCTGAGGCAGGAGGATCACTGCGAGTTCGAGACCAGCCTGAGCTACAGTGAGCTGCCTCAACTGTAGTGAGACCTTGTCTCAAAAAGACCAAAAAAAAAAAAAAAAGAAAAAGTGGCTTCATCACTTCGCCACGTGACCCTGGACAAATTACTATCGGGTCTCAACTCACAGTAAATTAAGGGGCAATTCTACACGGACTACTGGAGAGTAGACGGTCGTGTACGAAAGGGGTCTTAACCTTGGAGAGCGCTCAACAAACGCTGATTTGCCTTTTTAGTAAGGAAAAAGCGTAGCCCTTCCCTCTGCCCTGCACGTAGACTAGGCAGGCACACAGGAAAGCCCGAAAGAGCCTGCCTGCCTCGGCGGCCTCCACGTCTGACTCTACAGATTTTGTCCAGGATTCCACCAGGGTTCCCAAGGCTGTGCTCGCTCGCCCCTCGCGACGGTCCACGCCCGTCACTGAATCACGTCACTCCAAACCTATTTCCGCTCTTCCCCGCCTCCCTCACTGCGGCGGCGCCTGATCAACACGTCAGTTCCGCTCCCGCTGCTCCAGAGTCCCTCTCTTCCGGCTACGGGGCCGCTCTAGGCTGCCGCCGCGCCGCGGTCCCCAAAGCTCCGTGGTTACTGGGCGGGGCCGTGACGTCTTGGCGTGGCTGCAGGGTAGGCCGCGGCCGGGAAAATGGCGGAGCGAAAGGCGGGAGAGGAGAAGCCCGAGAAGTCGAAGCGAGCTGGAGCCGCCGGAGGTGAACACAACCCCAGCGTCGCGGGCTGCGTGGGATACTCCGGGCCTTCTTCTGAGCTCCCCGGGGTGGGGGGAGCGGGGGAGAGCGGGGCGGGGCAGGTCCGGGTCCCCTCAGCCGGCCGCTGGGCCCAGACGAGCGCGGGGCGCGCCCAGGGCGGCAGCCGGCCTCCAGGCCCGCGTCGCCTGCTCGCGCCGGGGCGTCGTCACCCCTTGGCCCCGCAGCCCTGGCACTCGGGAGCAGGGAGATGGGTGCCCGAAAGGGAGGCCGAACTTGAGGCGGGACTTGGGGCGGCGGTGCAGGAACCCGAGGCGTCCATCACACAAAACACACGCGCGCAGGGCCCGCCGCGCGGGCTGGCCCCGGAGCTGGTGCCCGCCTTCGGGAGCCGCCGACCAGCAGTCCCTGCGGCAGCGCCCGCGCCCTTTCCGCGAGGTGCGCCCTAACGGGCCGGGGCCGGGCCGGGCCGGGCCGGGGCCGCGGCTTCCTGCGAGCTCCCCCTTTCCCTGCCGGCTTTCCGCGGTCAAGGTAGTCAGGTGGCCCGTCAGGCTAGTGGGTGCCACTGCTTGTGCTCATGGAGGTATGAAACTCAGGTTGTTAAGCAGCGCTTCCTGTGTTCTGTTCTGGCCCCGCCACCCCTGTAAATTTGGGTCTTGTGCCAGAAGTTTGAAAAGAAACACATAGCGCTCCCCGTCCCCCGAGATTAGGGACTACGTGAACGAGCTGATCGTAACGTCTTCAGAATGCATTCAGTGATACTCTCTTCTTTGACTCCTTTGGCGTTATCTCTGAAAGTAATACAAGAAAATATGCAAAGTAGCATATGGAGGCAAAGAATAGAACCTGCTAACGATATTTAATTGTCCTGAAAACAAAAATAATTCGTGAAAGATAAGGGTTTTTTTACTGCGATGGTGGGAATGGAACCAGGGCCAGTTCATGCCAGGGCAGCTCAGTACCACTGCGCTGCCAGCCCAATCCGCCGAAAGGCAACCCGTGACACATGAGGCCCTTTAAGGTAGAGAAAGAAAGTTTATAGTGTACCATAATCTTCGGTGACTCCCCCTTACTTCACTGAGAAGTAGATCTGATCTGAGATACTGTTTTTACAGTTCCTTTAAAAAACAAAACAAAAGGATATGAGAGTCTAAAGGCCTAACAGCTACTTACTCGGTCTAGAAATAAACTGCTAATTCTGAAATTAGTCCTGTGCAGAACTACAGGCTGGGGATGCGGTTCAGTGGTAGTAGAGTGCATTTCTTGCATGTGTGAGACTCTAAGCATGTGTGATCCCCAGCACTGCAACAACAAAACAGCTAGATGTGGGGGCCGTGCCTGTAACCTCAGCCAGTCTGGGCTACAGAGTGAGACCTCATCCTGCCCCACCTTCATCCCCCCAAAAAACAGTGTATTTCACCTTTGTGTGGACTTGTAATATGGGTGATCTATTTCCTCTTCACATGACAATACCAGGCATGAATAGAATACACTTAACCTAATTTCTTTTTTTTTTACTTTTTTTGGGGGAGTACCAGGAATTGAACTCAGGACCTTGCGCTTGCCAGGCAGGTGCTTATGCTACTGAGCTACATCCCTGGCCCTGGCATGAATAGAATTGAGTTGCTGACATTTGATTAGTTAATGACAGTTGATTATTTACTGTATAGAGTACTTCCATACTACCTTTTTCTGGAGCAGTCTCCGTGGAAATCTTCTCTGTATCATAATGTAATAGTACTATATCCTATTTATTAGCAAATAGTTTACCTAGTTCTCACATTTAATGCTGCTAACGTTATAGTAAGAATTTTTTCCCTTTTTCTCACTTATGCTCTAATTTTTCTAAATTGTTCCAAAATTATTTTCTGGATAAAGTGAGACCTAGAAGAAAAGATAGGCTTTAAAAGTCCAAGAAATCTTAATGATAGCCCCTCCGTAGTGGTTCAGAGCAGAGTTACACTACGATGAAATCTAAGGATTATGTTATTTTTTTTTAAATTTATTTTTGGTTTGTGTTTGAGCAACACTTGTGCCTTCAGTATATAGATTGTTTCTATATGTAAAAGCCTCTGAGTTTCTGTATGCCTTAGGATATACAGTTTTCAGTTTTCAAGGTGTGTCATCGCAGAAAAGTAGTTGTTTGGGTTTTACTGTGAAATGTCATACTTAGTTAAAACTATAAATAGGTTTCAGGATAAAATGAAATGTTTTTAGTTATGAACTTAGATTTTTAAAACTCTAATGCTTGGCATCATATTTTTTTAGAGGTTATTTCTCTATAGCCTCTTTTTAAAATTTTACTTATTTACTTTTAGTGTTTCAAGACTGGTCTCACTATATTCACTCCACATGCTGTACTGCCTTGAACTCTGCCTCACCCTCTAGAGGGCTGGGGTTACAGGCATGTGCCACTGCTCCTCATTATAGAACCTCTTAGTCCTTTACTTGCCAGTCTATTTGTGTTAGATGTATTTTGTCTTCCCATTCTAGCCTTTTTCCTGTTTTATCGCTTTTGTCAGGGTCATCCCTTAAAGCCTCTTCTCTTTCCATAAATAAATCCCTCACCCACTGTAACAAAATACATTTAGTACAGTAAATTAGCACACAGGGAAGAAAATAAAATTTTTAATAATCTGCCAGTCTTTTCCTGCCTCCTCATAACAGAGCTGAGCTAACTGAAGTGCAGTCTCAGGCACTGACTTAACGCAAACAGAAGCAGTTATTGAAAGACATCTTGCCTTCCAAACCTACATGCACACTTTCTACTGTTGAGGTTATAATTAGCTCTTCACTCTTTCATGAGAAAGTAGTATGTAAACCAAAGGATGACTTTAAATGGTTTTTAAAGATAGCTTAAAACAAATGGTAACCAAGCTTTTAGGGTACAGTGAAATTACTCTAGAAGACAACCTGGAAGTCCTTTTTGAAGTTTTTTTCCAACTCTTAAGATTTTGTTACATAAGGAACACACCACTCAATCAAATAACTCTAGGCTGTGTTAGCACTGTGATTTGTGTAATAGTGGTCTTGTGCAGGGATAGGTAGTTTGTGTAATTAGTATTACTGAGAATATTAGAATCTATAAGCCAGATTGTTATATGACTGCTTATAAATTAGTTTGTGTAAAATAGTTTATTGATCTTCTGAACAACAGAATTTCACAACCAGATTCTTGTACAATTTATATGGTAGTAGTTGAAGGGTCTTTAGTTTTTGTGAACTCTATGTTTATAATTTTAAATTGCTCTGTATTTTATGCTAGTTAATTCATGGGAGCCTCTTCTACTGCCACACAATCTCAGTTCCTGCTATATACTCTAACAAACAGTGGAAGAGACTGTTGGGTCAGTAGGTGACAACTGCAGAGGTATCTTCCTTATAACGATGCTTTTTGAGGTTGCTGCTCCCATCAATCTGCTCAGTAAAAATAGCTCATCTTGGTAAGTTGTTTCGACTTCACCAGGACCTGAAGAAGAAGCAGAAAAACCTGTGAAAACTAAGACTGTTTCTTCCAGTAATGGAGGGGAAAGTTCCAGTCGCAGCGCTGAGAAGCGATCAGCTGAAGAAGAAGCTGCAGACCTCCCAACAAAGCCTACAAAGATCTCCAAGTTTGGATTTGCCATAGGTAGTCAGACAACAAAGAAAGCATCAGCTATATCCATCAAACTTGGATCAAATGTGAGTGGTTATTTTATGTATTATGTTTTTCAGGGTCTTAAGGATTTGTTTGGAAACCTTTTAGTAGACGATGATAAATTTGGTGTAAAAAGGTATATGGCTTAATCTTTGTATAAGTTTACACATATTTAAGAAGTAATGAAAACATTGTGTAGGGAAAGTTTACATGCATTATGTCTCAAGTGGTTTAAAAAACACATTTAAGCTGGGCATGGTGGCGCACACCAAGACCCTCTCTTCACACAAATAAACACATGTAATACTAGAAGAAATAGCTAATATAGAAAGTCTGTGACTTATAACGTAATAAAATCTTTCTGAGTTGAGCAAAACTTCTGAAAGATATTTTCAGAAAGAATTTCACTTTTTTTCTTTCAGTTTCAGTAGTATTAAAAGTACTTCCACAAGCTGAGACATTGCTCGGTAGTAGAGCATGCGCAAGCATTTAAGGGACTGGGGCTCCGTCCACACACACACAGAATAACACGCCTAGAAGTCACTTAATGTATCTTAAAAGATTGATAGCCAGGCGTGGTGCCACACGCCTATAATCTCTGTCCTTGAGCAGCTAAGGCAGAAGGATTGCCTCAAACTCAAGGCCAGCCTGCATTACATAGTGAGACTCTGCCTCAAAAAAGATTCATATTAGTAAAGTGCATGTTAAAAAGAGCTTTTGATTTGATTATCTTTAGAACCACAGGTGAACATTGGATATTGTGTACCTTGTAACAGTACTACTTTGAAGATCAGTGTTTGACTGATCCGTTGTTCTAAGATGTAAACCTTGAATTAATACTTAGCGTTGAACCTCTAGAAGTATTTGAATAGTAGATTGAAGTTGTAGATACTTGTTTCTAGCCTGTGATGTGACAATTTAAGATAGTTCGAATCTTTTAAGGAATAAAGTTAGATAGTGTATTGCCACTAGCTTTAGAAAAGGTTTACATTTTTGTGAATGAGGAAAGCCCTGAAATTGCTTTAAATTGCTTATTCTTGCCCCGTGAAAGTTAGTGTGTAGTTTTCAGATGCAGACAGTTGTATTTCTGCCATAAATATTTGTTCAGGTATTTTACTGTTTTGGGGGTTTTATTTTTGTTTTTGAGACAGGGTCTCTATGTAGTTCATGCTGGCCTCGAATTCACGGTGATCCTCCTGCCTCAGCCTCCCTGTTGCTAGGATTATAGGCATGCACTACCACCACACCCTGCCATTCAAATACTTTAAAAATATGGACTAGATTAGTTTCCTACAAGCATCAGTTTGAGTTATCTTTTGAGTTTTGTTTTGCTTTGTGTTTGCAGTGCTGGGGATAGAGCCTTGGGCCTTGTATACACTAAGTAAGAGCTTTATCATTGAACAAAATTTCTAGCTGTCTTAATCTCACTTAAAAGATATTACTCAGGATTGCCAATTCCTAGCCCATGCTATTTTTTTTCCCTTTCTCCCTTAAAAAAAAAAAATCGGTCTTAATAAAAGGCATTCATCTTATATATGTGCTGCCAAAATGAGCGTGACATTCAGCTTGTAATGATTCTATTTTATTAGTATTTTTCTTATTTCAGTTGACTCTTTCTGTGTACTACTTTTTCAAAAGTTGCATAGCCCTAACTAAATATTTTTGGTAGTATATTAAATGTGTATTCTTGTATATAAGTCTAATAGAGATGGTCTCCTTGATAATATATTTTACTGTACTTGAACATACTCCCTAAATTCAAATCCCTACTTTTTCTGAATCATTGATGTGATTTATTAATTACTGATCATTTTAAATGGAAAGGTTATTTTTGAAAAAGCTAGTCAGTAAATCCTTTTAAGTTTGGAAAACAAAAAGTTTATTTTTACAAAATAATTCTTTTGAGGAAGTAAGATATAGTATATTTTTTAAAAATAGTTGTGCAGTAGTTAGTTGCAGGGGCACACATCTGTAATCCCAGTGGCTTGGGAGCCTTGAGGTAAGAGGACTGAATGATGCCAGCCTGGGTAACTTAGCCAAGACCGTGTCTTAAATTTTAAAAAGAGTTGGGGGCTATTGTGGCTTTACTCATGGCACCCGCCCTGCTTTTACCTTTTTCTCTTTTATTTGTCCCAAGTTTGCTCTACAGAGCCAGTTTCTCCCTCACTCTTCACTTTTACTTTTGCAAATAAACTTTGGAAAAAATGAAGTTAGGGATGTATCTCAGTGCAGATGTATCAGTTTAATCCGTGGTACCACAAACTAAAGTGGAACTTGCTTTGGTTATATGATATGAAAAGTAATTGATCAGTCAGTACTTGTGACTTATACTGTATAGTACTAAGTACTTGGCATCTTCAGAAGGGTAAAGGGTATTTCTAGAGTCACTATGCATGTTTTTCAACATTTTTTATTCCTTCACAAGCAAACATAAAATGTGTGTGGCGAGGTGTGGTGGCTCATGCCTGTAATCCTAGCACTCAGGCTGATGCAGGAGGATTATTTTAAGTTTGAGACCAGCCTAGGCTACGAAGTGAGCTCAGGGTGAGCCTGAAATGCAAAGTGTGAGACCCCGTGTCAAAGAGACCGAAAATAAATAAATAAATACATTTTTAAAAAGTGTGTGTATGATCCAGAAGAGGGATGGCACCTTTGTTTCAGGATGTACTTGGATGTGGTATATCAGTTGGATTTAAATTCAGGCAGGAGGCAATTTGGAGGTGAAGGTGTATGGTCCAGTTACAAAATTGCTGTGTCCCATAATCCAGTTTGGTTTTTAAGTTTATATTGTAGGGAGCATAGAACTATTTATTATAAGGAATCTTGCGACTTCAGCAGATTTGCACCCTAAAGACATCACTCTGCTATCAGCACAGAGGGTTAGAGGAGCAGGGACTCAGAAAAAGGGGAGGGAGTACACCTGCTAGTAAAGTGATTGAGTCACTAAGGGAACTGGGTGGGCAGTGCGGTGGCGTAGCAGAAGCGCGGAGGGAGAGCTCAGTTTGTTTAGCAGTGTCGAGTCAGTGGGAGCTTGCAGGCTTAGGGAAGGGCTTCTGCCTTGAGGCCTTTAGAAACTGGAGCTAGAGTACCCATGGGCAACCTTAAGTGGAACAGTCCAGGACACAGGTGACAACCTGTTCCGGGTGGACTAAGGATTTGGTAATTAAAACTATGGAAATGAACAGAACTGACCAGGGAACGGAAGGTCACTAACAGTAGATCCTTAGTTATCTATCTTGAGTGTGAGGAACAGCAGAGATGGGAGAGAAAGTGGAAACAAAAAACAAAACCTCCAAGAGTTAAGAGAATAACCAATAAAAAGCACCAGACACCAAACACCAAAGGAGGAATGTTTCAAACAGCAGCCAGTAAGCCAAGTAGCACACACAGGGGTGATCCCAGCCAAGGCCAGTCTGAACTACATGGTAAGACCCCATTTCAAAACAAATGGTAAAGAGCTAATTAGTAGAAAACATGAGTCATGGTGCCTTGTATGTTCTTGAGGCATTTTGTACTAATTTTAATGCTCCTTTGGGAAAATGCTACTAATCATTTGTCTGTACTAAGCACCCCTTAGAGTAAGTAATCTTACAGATCCTAAAGAACTTTTTTACAGGAGAGAAATTAACAAATTACTACAGTGAAAATTCTATCCACTTGATAACTCATGTTTTCAGAGATAATGGATTTGTCTGAAATATGGAGTTCCTTACAGTATAAGTTTATAAAAGCATAAGGCTAAATATTTCAAGATAAATTATTCATATCATTAAATAAGCTTATGTAAATGTTACTTATGTAATGTTCTTTTTAATGTGTTTCTTCCTCAGAAGCCTAAAGAAACTGTTCCAACTCTTGCTCCAAAAACCCTTTCAGTAGCAGCAGCTTTTAATGAAGATGAAGATGTAAGTTAATACTAGTTTTATTTTACTTTAACCAGTTCATTAAGGAAAGTAATAATGGCAAGTTGTAAGTTGAATTAATATTACTAAATTTCCTTTAAAAAATTTTGTGACACCTACAAAAACTGAATGTTTTTGTTTTTGTATTTTATTTGGTTGGATTGTGTTCTTATGCATCAAGAACTTTAAATCACATTAACAAATGCTTATTACAAATAATATTATGTGGAAGTATGTAGGACCCCAAAAAGGAAGAATGTACTAGGTAGTATTTAAGCATATCCTTACATTTGAGGGTCTTCAGTGGTGATACATTGTCCTTGCAAATTACTAAAGGCAGCTGTAGTACTTGCACCTGCGATCCCAGCACTCAGGAGGCTGAGGCAGGAGGATCGCCATGAGTTTGAGGTCAGCCTCAGCTATATCGCAAGTTCAAGATCAGCCTGTATTACATGGCGAGACCCTTTCTAAAAAAAAAAAAAAAAAAAAAAATGCTTATTCTGTCAGTCCTAGTTCTCCTTATCTTACCATGCTTACGGATGACCAGTGGAGGTTTCAAACATAATTTTGATTAGAATTTCTGTATTATTCTCTGAGTTTAGAAACCAGCCCCCATTTAAGATATGACCCCCTTATGTAATAATTGTTACAGGTATGTAGCAACCAAAGATCCAAAAGCTATATGGATAAGAATTATATGAATCCGCAGCATCTGGGTCAAGGAGCCACAGAAAACAAAGTCTGTGTTGCTGGGCGCGGTGGCTCCTGCCTGTAGCCCCGGCACTCTGGAGCTGCTGGGCATGTAGCTCAGCGCAAATGCTCTGCTTCCACCCTCACAGTTCCCCCCCACAGCACACACAGCTGGAAGAGCGTGAACACAGGATGGAGGGATTCGAGGGGAATTTTTATGTATGTATAATGAGAAATAATACAAATTGTTTACTAAAACATTAGGCAGAAGTGTAATAAACCAAGATTTTCCCTTGGTTTTGTTCATTCTACACATTTGAGTGTTTTCCATATACTAGACACAATTACTATAAAATAAACTAGACATGTACTTTTAGGAACAGCCTAATAGCACAGAAACTTATATGTAAGATATTGAATATTATTTTTAAAATCACAAACACCTGAAGAAGTGAAATACTGAGGACATTCAGAAAAAATGAATAGATGCCAGGTTCTCAGTCTAGCCAGATTGAAAGACCATTTGACTTTTAGTTGAAAGACCTGGATTCTTAGTCTTGTCCAGTTGTTTATGAACTCAGGGCTTTCACACTGCTACATCCCTAGCTCTTTTTATTTTTTAAGACAGTCTCACTAAGTTGCCCAGGCTCCTGCTTCAGCCTCCGAAGTAGCTAGAATAACAGGTCTGTGCCACCATGGTTAGGAGTATTTTCATACTAAATTCAGTATTTGGCTTGTCTGGTGATTTTTAGAGTTGGTATTTTGTGTTAGTGGTTTTGTTTTTTATAGTCTGGGGATGGTGAGCATGCTAGGCTCTATACCACCGTTCTACAACTGAACTGCATTTGTCCAGTTACTCATGATCAGAAGCCCGTGAGTAAATCACATTCTTTGGAGCCTTACTTTCTCAACGGTCTTTAAAAAAATTTTTTTGAAGACTGGCTTTATTTATTTATTGGTACTGGGGATTAGAACTAGGGCCTCATGCATGGATGGTAAGTATGTGTTCTGCCGCTGAGCTACCCTCCCAGTCAAGGCTGTTCTCTTTTTGTTTCTTATTTTTTCCCATCACAGTGTCTTACTGTGTTGCCCAGGCTGGTTGGTTAGTTTTAGGTTTTGGGTTTTTACATTTTTGTGACAGGGTGAGTATCACTTTGTAGCTCAGGCTAGTCTCAAACTTTAGGAGATCCTTCTGCCTCAACCTTCTGAGTGCTGGTGTTAATAGGGATGTGTTGCCTCACTCAGTTGCACACTGAATTTGAGCTCCTTTTTGTCTTGGCTCTTGAATGTTGGATTCCGGATGTGTGCCACCATGCCCTGCAGGTTCAATTTAGATAATAGACTTTAAAAACTACTCTGTTCTTGGATTCAGTAGAACTGAAGAACTGTAGCAGTCAGTACTGCGGTATTCAGCCCTTGTTTCACAGACAGCCATGCTTTCATCTGTTTGATATTTGGGGGCCCAGGTGTTGTTCAGAAAAATTTGAAAAGCACTAATCTACTACTTAGTTTTCTGGCATCTCTGGTACCATCAGGAGATTGCGCAGCATTTGATCTTGCTTACTTGAGTGTATATAGGGAATAGGCTGGAAAGTAACACAGAAAGAGTGGAAGTGTGTGCAGCAGTGCACAGGATGGAAGTTGTAAGCACCTGTATTACAGTAATGCTTGGCTTTTTTTTTTTGGTCTTTTTGAGACAGCATCTCGCTGTGCAGTTTAGGCTGGCCTTGAGCTCACTTTGTAGCCCAGGCTGGTCTTGAATTCACAAGGATCCTCCTGCCTCAGCCTCCTAAGTGCTGGGATTATAGGCATGTGCCACCATGCCTGGCTAATGCCTTATTTAGAATGCTTAATGATTTTGTTACTTTTACATAATCTTGTTTTATCTTTCATATGTTCCGGTGCATTATATATTCATAGCTTGCAAATTGAGAAGTTAAATATGCACAAATATATGCTAATACAGACACATGTTGCACCTCAGTTCTTGTTTCTTATTTTCTTTTTCTGTTCTTGTTTTGAGACGGGGTCTCCTGATGCAGTTCAGGCTGACCTAGACTCACTCTGAGCCCAGGCTGGCCTCAAACTCGTGATCCTCCTGCTGTAGCTTTGAAAATTGTTCTTGTTTCTTTTCCTTTTTCTAAAATTGTAGTACTGATGATTGAACCTAGGGTCTTCACGCCCTGAGCTATATCCTTTACTTTTTAAAAATTTTTTAAGACAGGATTTGGCTGTCTGGCTTCAGACTTTCAGTCCTCCTGCTTGTTTCTCAAGTAGCAAGGGTTAGAGGTGTCTGTCACCTTTTCTGGCTTCTCTTATCTTTAAAGCAATTTTATTTTATTAGTTTTTATTTTGGGTTTTTTAGAAGGTGGCTTTGTTATGTAATCCAGGCTAGCCTGGAACTCACAGCAATCCTTCCTGTTCACCCTCTAACCTGCTGGGGTTACAGATGTGTGCCACCATGCTCAGCTTTTAAAGAAACTTGTTTGTTTCTTTGTTTGTTTTTTGAAGCAGTGTCTTGCTATTCAGTTCAGGCTGGCCTTGAGCTCACTTTGTAGCCCAGGCTGGTCTCGAACTCTCAGTGATCCTCCTGCCTCAGCCTCCCAAGTGCCGGGATTACAGGTGTGCATCACCACCCTGGTCTAAAGAAATTTTAAACAAAAGGTTCAAACAGCCTGTATCGTGTGGTAGTCTCTGAGATAAAAGAAGACAAAAATCTAAAATCATTATTCAGTTCTTTTTTCTTGTAGAACATAAGTAACTTTGGGTATATATCAGCGTCTAAAATACATTGAACAAAGAGAACATTCATTTATTTTGGCTTTTTGTGCCTGTGAGCTGGGGATCGAACCCAGGGCCTCACATGTAGTAACAGGACAGTCTGCCACTGAAATACATGGTAGCCCTGTGATTTTGACTTGTGTTTTTCTTTTTCAAAGTTTTGTTAGTATACTTGCAACACATGATTACATTCATCTTAAAAGTTTTAACATTTTAAAATATTTTTTCAATTGTTATATCTCTTTACTGTCCTTTGTTTTTTTTTGGTCTTTTTGAGACAGGGTCTCACTATGCAGTTTTAAGCTGGCCTTGAGCTCACTTTGTAGCCCAGGCATATCTCAAACTCACAAGAATCCTGTCTCAGCCCTGTGTAGTCTCCTTTAATTTGGACTGAATTTTTCTATCTATTGCAAGACACTGACTTTTTTTTTTTTTTTTTTTGCGGTACTAGTTATTGAACTTAGGACCTGCACCTGCCAGGCAGGCGCTTAATTCCACTGAGCTATATCCCCAGGCTCAAGACATTTTTGAAGTGTATAGACCAGTTATTTTGTGCAATGTCCTTCAATTTACATCTTTCTGCATAGCTTATGGTCAAATCCATGTTCTTCTGTTAGGAACTCCACAGAACTGATGCCAGGTTCTTTGTCTATCACACAGGGAGGCGCTTGCTATCTGTGTGCCCAGCTCTTGGCAATGTTCACTTTGAGCATTTGGTTAAAATGCTGCCTCCCAGTTTGCCTCACTGTGAAGTTACTATTTTAGCTTTGGCAATTAAAATGTAGCTTGTGGGGTATGTTTTGAGAATATATGAAAATACATGATTTTCAAATACTCACTAGTGTTAACTTCCATTGAGGATTCTTATCTGGATCAGTTAGGAAAATACTTGCCAAATAGTGATTTTTCTAATTCCATCTTTCCTTCAACATTTATTAACTCCTACTGTGCTGAAGAACTTTTTTTATCAGTTTTAAGATTTATTTATGTAAGTGTAAACTCTTGGATTCTTACTTTATTCAGTAAACTATGATGGATCAGTTGACCTAGAATTGACAGGTAGAAGCTCTGTTGAAGCGGATCTTTTAAAATAGTATTTAGCCAAGCAGTTAACTATTCAGAAAGCTGAGCTATTCAGTAATTTATTCAGAAAGCTGTGTATCTGAAAGGAACTTGTCCCACAGTTTTCAGTCGCTGTTAGGATGGAAAAGTAGGGAGTTGAGGGTTAGCTCAGTGATAGAGCAATTGCGTAGGAAGTGCAAGGCCCTGAGTTTTATCTCCAGCACCAAAAAACGTGAATAAAAGATGATGAGTGCTAAGAAATGAGCTTTCTAGATCTCTTTGTAGTAGAAGATATTTTTGAGAAGGGGCAGTGCAGTGAGGTGGGTAAGAGCCCTTCTCCTAATCTCTTTTGCTATTCTTTAGCTCTTGGGGGGGGGTTTGTTATTTTTCTTCAGCTTTGTGACATTAGGCAAGTTAGTCTTGTTGTCCCGCCTGTAAAACCTAAATGACAGTGGCCACACCCCCACAGCTGTGCACTGTTAGGGCTTTAAAAGGTAACTGGTACTAAAGCATTTACTGTGCTGCACATGGTCACAGTAGCTTTAGTTTTAGAATATGAGATTTTATGCGATCTGAGGAGAAACCAGAGTATAGAATATGAGGTTTTAAACATTTCAAAAAAATTTTAGTAGACCCCAAATTGTACATACTTATCATGTACAGTGTGGTGTTTTAGTATATGTAGTGATCAAGTCAGATTAAACTGATGTCTCCATTAGCTCAAACAGTTACCCTTTTTTATAATAGTTTTGTTTGTTTGTTTTGGTCTTTTTGAGACAGGGTCTCGCTATGCAATTAAGACTGGCCTTGAGCTCACTTTGTAGCCCAGGCTGGTCCCAAACTCTCAGTGATCCTCCTGCCTCAATCTCCTGAGTGCTGGGATTACAGGTGTGCACCACCACACCTGGCTTGAAAAGCATTTTTACTACCTGTTTTGAGATGGATAGTTGAGTCTTGTGGACTGTGCTTCCCTTGCTGTGTTCTAGAGCATGAGAAGTTACTCTCCTGTTGGACTACAGTCTTGTACCTGGTGCATCCTGTGTGCATTCACCGTCTACCTCTCAGTCCCTGGCACTTACTATTTAAGCCCGGCGCCTGTTCAGTCGGCGTTTTTAGCTGCCACAGATGAGTGAGAACACACGGTTTTGTCTCTGCGTGGATTTTGTGTGCTACACTGCCCTCCGGTTCATCCACGTTTCCTCAAGTGACAGATTTTTTTTTTTGTACCGGGAATCAAACTCAGGGCCTCGTGTTTGTCAGGCAGGCACTGTGCTGTTGAGCTATATCCCAGCCCCAGAATTTTATATCTTTAACAGCTGAAAAATATTCCATTGTCAAAATATGTATCACATACACTTTAATCATTCATTCATAGGTGGGAATATAGGTGACTTCTGTGTTATGGCTATCACAAAAGTGTGGCAGTAGTACAGCAGTGAAGATACCTTTTAACAGCTGGTCTCAGTTGAGGATAGGGGCGCAAACACGCAATCCCAGCACTCGAGAGGCTGAGGTGGGAGGATTGCCGTGTGTTCAAGGCCAGCTTGAGCTACATAGTGAGCTTAAGAATAGCCTGAACTACAGAGTGAGACTCTGCCCCCCCCCCCAAAAAAAACTGATCTCATTTCCTTCATATATATACTCATAGAATTGGATCATTCAGTCGCTCTAGTTTTAGTTTGTTTTTATTTTTGAGACAGGGTCTTGCTATGTTTAGGATGGCCCTGAACTTGTGATTCTCCTTCCTCAACCCTCCCAAGTGTTGGAATTAAAGACATGCACCACTATGCCTTGGTTTTTTTAAGCACCTTTATATTATTTCCATAACAGCTATACTAATTATGTTCCCACGTATATGAATTACCCTTTTTCTGTATTTTTGATGGTATTTATTAGTTTTTGCCTCTTTGATAATAGCCATTGAATGAGATATTTTTAAATACTTAAAAATTTTAATTATCTGTAGTACTTGTACATAAAGTGATGATATGGGTTCAGGTATACAATGTGTAGAGAGTATGGAATTTTTCCCTAATGTTTTCCTTTATTGAAAATGAGTATCCTTTAGAACATAATGCCATTCATTCAATCATTCATTCATTTTTTGGTACTGGGGAATAAATCCAAGGTCTTTGCACTAAACTCTTAGCCCTTTTTAAATTTTGAGGTAGAGTGGTTTTTTGTTTTGTTTTTGTCATTTTGAGACAGGGTTTCATTATGCAGTTCAGGCTGGCTTTGAACTCTCTTTGTAGCCAAGGCTGGCCTCAAATTCACAACGATCCTCCTTCCTCAGCCTCCTAGCCTCCCCAAGTGCTGGGATTACAGGCATAAGCCACCACACCACACGAGAGATAGGGTTTTGCTGAGTTCCCTAGTCCGTGCCTGAATTTGCAGTCCTCCTGCCTCAGCCTCCCAGAGGGCTGGCATTACAGACATGTGCCACCATTCCTGGCGGATACCTTTCTTAAGACAATAGTTGAGACAAGTAGTTCAGTGCATTTGTCTTTTTATTGATGTTTATAATATTGAGCCTATTAAAAGAGAAAAAGTTTAGTGTGATTAGTAATTAAGTGAATTTAATTAATTTCAGTATATAATATGTTCATCTTTTTATTTTCCCCTCAGAGTGAACCAGAGGAAATGCCTCCAGAAGCAAAGATGAGGATGAAGAACATTGGCAGGTACTATCATTTTTCATAAATATTACAGAAAATTGTAGGTGTCAAGAACCAAAAGTAATTTCACACAATTTTTTTTTTTTTTTTTTTTTTTGGTTTTTGAGACAGGGTCTTGCTATGTAGTTCAGGCTGCCCTTGAACTCACAGTGTAGCATAGGCCGGCACTGAATTTGGGGCGCTCCTCCTGCCTTGGCCTCCTGAGTATTGGAAATAGAAAGCATGTAGCACTGCGCCTGGTTACACATAATATTTTAGTAGTTAGACCTTTTGTGGGTATTTGTACAAAATAATTTTCATCGTTTTTTGGTGTACTAATAGGTTAATTTGGATTTCAAAGATTCATAAAAGCTGAACCAATCATAAAGATAACTAATATTCTGTGAGCTACTAGTGATGTTTATTTTTTGTCCTGGTAGGAGAAAATGTCTAAAGATAATAATTTAAGGCTATGTCTTTCCTTATACATGTAATCTGTATATATTTAGTGGGGAGTTTGAGTCAGGGTCTTGCTCGCTATGCAGTGCAGGCTGGCCTTGAACTCACAGCGCTCCTCCTGCCTAAGCCTCCCTAGTACTAGAATTACAGATACATACCACCACACCTAGCTCTGTAACCTACTTTTTTTTTTTTTTTTTTTTTTTTTGTACCAGGAATGAAACTCAGGACCTTGTGCTAGCCAAGCAGGTGTCATGCTGCTGAGCTATATCCCCTGGCCTTTTATTTTTTGCAAATAAGAGAAATGTTTTTCATTTTAAATTTAAATTAATTTATTCTTATGTAATAGAAAAAGTGGGTTTTGGTTACTTCACTTAAAATGACATTACTACCACTTAGTCTTTATCTTCTGTGACCTTTTAACCTGTGTAACTTATTTGCCAGACACCAAAATGAGACAAAAATATTTTAAGTTTCTTTCATTGTTGCAATTTTCATGCAAAAAACACTAATGTTAATGAAATATTCTGAAGCCAGGTATGGTGGCGCATGCCTGTAATCCCGGCACTTGGGAGGCGGAGGCAGGAGGATATTTGAGTTTGAGACCAGCCTGAGCTATAAAGTGAGCTCAAGGCCAGTCTGAACTGCATAGCAGACCCTGTCTCGAAAAGACAAAAAGAAGAAAAAAAAAAAAAGATAACTCTGTTGCCTGTAACCTAAACACTAATAAGGAAGCTCAGCCCGAGCCCGGGCAGGTGCTTATGCCTGCAGTGCCAGCACTTGGGAGGCAGGAGGGTCACAGCTCAAGTTCCACCCAGACAACTGAGCAAGACCTTCTCTCGGAATAAAAGGTCTGGAGGTGCAGCTCGGTAGGCAGGCTCTGGATTCAGTCCCCAGGATGGGATTTGCCTTGGCCCTCGTTGTGCTGCCCACCCTGCCTTTCGTGTGTGTGGTGGTGAGAATTAAACGCATGTTAGGCAGGCACTGTACCATTGAGCGGCATTCTCAGCCCTGTTTGATTTTAATGTTGAGACAGAGTCTCACCACATTACTCAGGTGCCTCTCAGATTTTATTATTATTATTATTATTTTTATTTTGGTACTGGGAACTGAACCAGGACCTTGAGCTTGCCAAGCAGGTGCTGTGCTCCTTCCTTGGTTTCTCATGTAGCTGGGATTGTAGGTGTACTTCACTACGCCCAGGTCTGTGTCCCCATTTCTACCAAATACGTGAACCCCCAAAGGACTAACTTCAGAATTTATGTGTATACATTAACTTTAGAATTGCAGTCTATAGCGTATGTAGACACAGTCCCAGTGGCTGCCTGCTTGCCATTCTGTTACTTATATTTTATACTGGGATCTAAGGGAAGAAACTCGTCTGACATACTACCCAGTTTCATACCCAGAACACATATAATTAAACATATAAAACTGAAACAAGTTCATAAAATGACGTTGTTCTATGTGTAATACACCCTTCATATCATTTGTTACAAATGCTGATGGCAAGCCACCAGATGGATTTTTTTGCCCAATACAGTGGGTTTCAGGGAGCAGGTGTATTTTGCACAAAAATTTCTGTTAGAATGCTAGGGATTGAATTCAAGGCTTTGTGCATGCTAGGCAAGGATTTTATATCCACAGCCCTCAGGCAGTAGTTTTAGAAACTTTGCGGGTTGCCACCCTTAGCTACATACCAGGATTACTTTTTTTTTTTGGCGGTACTGGGGATCGAACTCAGGACCCTGTGCTTGCTAGGCAGGCACTTATTCCACTGAGCTGTATCCCCAGCCCCAGGATTACTTTAAATGTTTGTTAAAACTACACATTTGGGAGCCAGGGCTATAGTTCAGCAGCATAGTGCCTATCTGGCAAGTGCAAAGTTCTACGTTCAATTACTGGTACCAGTAAATAAATAAAATTACACAGTTGGCCTGGAAATGTAGCTTAGTGGTAGAGCACTTACCTAGTGGAGGCAAGGCCCTGGGTTCAGTGTGCAGTACCACTTCACTCAGCCCTGTGAGTCTGAAATCTTAGAACTGTGACTGTGAAAAGGGTATTTTAAAAAGCCTCTGTATAGGCTTTTGCTTTGAACCTGTGTATACAGTAAGTGGTAAATAAATGTGAATTAATAAATTTAAAACATAGCCCAGAATATACCTATTATTTTAAATAAATTCCCTTTCTTTTAATGCAGGGATACACCAACATCAGCCGGACCAAACTCTTTCAATAAAGGAAAGCATGGGTTTTCTGATAACCAGAAGCTCTGGGAACGAAATATAAAATCTCATCTTGGGAATGTCCATGACCAAGACAATTAAATGATGTGCTTTGAATTAGGGTGTGGGGTGGGTGTAAAGTTAAAAGGAACAGTTTCCTTTTTTAAAGAATGGTATAAGACTATCTTTGGAGCCGCTTTTGCTTTTTCTTCTTCATTTTTTTTAAGATTGAGTGGTACACTAATAAGTGAGAGTTTGAAATTAGAGGTAATTTATGTTTTATATGCAGATTTCAAGACATTTGCTAATTTTGTAGTTTCATGTGATTAGTTTCCAAAGGTTACGGATAATAAAGAAATCGGAAATGGTACCTTTTTAAGAATTACATATTTTTTTAGACACAACTATTAGCACATTAAGAGGGAAGCAAAAAGTTACTGTCTATGTAAAACTGAGCAGCCGCTCCTAGATTAACTCCCTCCTCACCGACACTGGCTCCCAGGAACAGCCTTATAGAAGAGGGAGTATCATATCGAGAAGAAAATGTTGCTGGGCTATGACTGAGAAAGTAAACTCCCATAAAATTAAAATAGCGGTTTTCTCCTTATGAGCATTTGTTTTCTTTCAAGTCATCATATATTAGGTCTTGCATTACTATCAGTGGATACAGATGCTTAGCTCTTTTACAACAAAAAAAAATAAATTTTTTTTAAAAATTTTTATGTGAAATATTGAATATTTGAAATAGCCCATTTCAACGTAATGGTCTTGTCTATTTCATTAGTCTTCAAAGAACAGCCATTTGCTACCAAAGTAAGTCAGTATTTTTGAATGTGCTTCTCTTGGTTTTTGTTTATTAGCTAGTTCCTGTAAGCATTTCCACCAGAACTTGAGGCAAATCACAAGGAAGCTGTTTCTTTTAAAATACAGACCACCACCAAAAATTTAAATGTACAGACTGCTTAAGTATTTGGCTGGTTTTTATTTTTTAAAAGGTATAAATACCAAAAAAAAAAAAATTTAACATTGTACGAAGATGGAAAACAATACGATGCATTTTCTGTAACTTTGTCTATGTGTTTGTTACTAAGTTGTTAAATATAATTTGAATTGCCGTCATTACAGAATTTCTTCCTAGAACAGTTAATGTGATTTATTTTAAGTATACGTGTACTGACCAGTGGCCTCTCAAAAGCATATTGTAGGTACTGAAAAGAAAAAGAAAGAAAATGGCATCTTCAAACACATTATGGAACTGTGCATCACATATACTCTTAAATCTGTGTATTGGAAGCTGTTTGTTTTGTATTTTTGTATTGTATGTGGACTTTCTAATGGGACAGTTAAACACATCTTTAACAGCATAGTCACAGACAAAAGAAAAATGGTAATAGCGATTTCCTTCAGGACTCCTACAATGTTAAATTTGGAGGCAGCTTCAGACTATTTCTTTGGTGGAAGTTACTTGCTGATATTTTCTAGTAGGTGGTAACTCCGGAGAGGAGGCCTGTGCATCTGCCTAAGAAGTTGTTCTTTTACATTCAAGTTTAGATGAAGCCCCAAGTAAAACAATGGAAATGTATATAGAACTATTAGTTCTTACATGATTTAATTATATCAAGATACATGAATTTAACCTTCACTTACTTTCACGTAGGCAAACTTACTTTTTGTCCATTTTACTGTTTGTTGAAATAACATCCCTCTCCTGCATACTTTGCTCTTGACCCACATGAAATACTACTGTAAGGTCAAGATGAGGAGAGGAAGGACTGAGATGAATGTCTTTATGAAAACAACCAATAAATTTTGTCAAACTCAGTAGTGTTCTTTTTTTTTGTTTCACTTAATTACTGTGTTTTTTTTACAGAAGTTGAGACAAATGAAGTGTTGGTGCTCTTGCTCAGATTGTTGGCTAAAGGGAAATTGTTAAAAATTCTTAGTTATTAGCGTCCACGTAACTCAGCACATATAGTTCATATATCTCAGACAGAAATAGCTATAATCCAAGTCCTTTTCCACTGCAAAGGATTATCTGTCCTGTGCTTGGGAAAGCCTGCCAAAGTATACCCTTGAGAAACCTCAAGTGTACCCTTAAGAGTTAGAAAATACTGTACCAGTGTCTTCTGTCCTACATGTAGAATTACGAGTACAGTAATGTAAAATCCTGCTGCTTTTTCAGTGGTTTTTGTCAAATATTGAAGAGTTGTTTCTGCATTTTACTTCTCCTTGTTCCCTACAGATTAATAATCCTCCACTTGTCCTGATGATTTTTTGGTACATAATTTTTAAAGTCATTTTCCTGGAGGTTTTTGGCCTTTTTTTTTTTTTTTTTTTTGAGACAGTGTCTGACTTTCTTATGCAGGTTGGCCTTGAACTCACTATGTAGCCCACGCTGGCCATGAACACTTAGCAGTCCTCCTGCCTCCTGAGTGCTGGAATTACAGGCCTGTGCCAGTATACCTGGCGTATGTCATCTCTTTAATCAGGACATACGTCAATATTTAGTTTTGAGACAAAGTCTTCTGATTTTGACCAGGCTGGCCTCAAAGTTGAGATCCTCCTGCTTCAGCCTGCTGAGTATCTGTGGTTATAGGGATGGTGCTGGTTTGATGTTTATCTTTGATGACCTTGAAAAGAAGAGGTGTACGGCTGTAACATCCTGAACGTACCTGATGTCGTCCTGGAAGCTGAGCAAGGTTAGGCCTGGTTAGTACTTGCATGGGTGGAACAGGCCAATTATTTGTTAAGACACTTCTCAATTTAGGGTTTGCCTAATAAGTCTTTATTAAATTCAGTGCATTGGTTTTTTGTTGTTGTTTTGGGAAAGAATACCACAAAACTGATGGTGCATAATGGTGAGTTGAATTTTTTGTTGCTAGTAAGGTTTTTATTTTGACCGTGCTGGGGATTGAACCCTCCTGCCTGTCCGGGTAAGTGTCCACCACTGTGTACATCGCATCTCTCGTGCTAATAATTGACTGGCTTTGCTGGCATCTGGGGTCTGTCACATTTCCCCACTGTGACACTGTTCTTCCCTTTGTGTCTTCGGGGACGTGTCTGGAGCTTTTCCTATTGCTCCTACATTTTGTCCCCTAACTAGCAGACGTTCATGGCTCTTTCCTGAGACCATTACTAGTGTCATACTTGCTTTACAGTGTTCTATGTCAATCATTCCTTCTGCTTTCATTCACTGAAATTCTAAAAGGCATTTTCTTTCCTGTTTTATCCGTGGTTTGCCCACACATCTGTGTATTACCCAGGGTGTTAGAGCTGATGAGGGCCCTTCTTACCCCACAGACGGAGCCATGTTCGCCCTTCCTATTGTCCTGTGGCTGCTTCTGTACCACCACCACCCTCGCATTGATCCTGGGGATCAGTGATTACTTCAGGCACCAGTACCTCCTTTGATCCTTTTTTAGTACCGAGGATTGGGCCCAGGGCTTCCACCCTGAGCTTTACCCCCAGCACTTTTTTTTTTTTTTTTTTTTGTTTGGAGACAGTTTTGCTAAATTTTGCTAAGTTGCCCAGGTTGGGCTTTAATTTACAGTCCTCCTGGTTTATCCCGTTGAAGTCCTGTGTGGGATACAGGTATGTGCCACCATACCCAGCTGAAAATGGTACTTACAAAAAGATGGTATTTGGAGCCAGGGGTGATGGCCCACACTAATCCCAGCACTCAAGAAGCTGAGGCAGGAGGTGTGCTGTGAGTTTGAGGCCAGTGTAGACGACATCATTCAAGGCCAGCCTGAGCTGCATAGTGAGACCCTGTCTCAAAGAAGAAGGAAGCTGGCAGAGTGGTGACTACACGCAAAGCACCTCTGAAACGTGGTGGTCACGTGCTGGAATCCAGCGGCGTGAGGGAGAGGAGGAGGGAAGTCCGTCTCCAGGACTCGGGAAGGCTCTGGAGTGAGAGTTGAGGCCCATGGAGAGGGCAGAGGGAAACCTGCCCAAAAGAGGAGGCAGCACTTCCTCCGACCCGCCTCGGGTCGGCCGGCTGACCCCGCAACCACGTGGTAGCACCTGTGGGGGAACAAGTGGAGCAGCGGATGCAGCGCTTTGCCCTGGCTTTTCGGGTTCACGGGTACCCCAGGAGGCTGTTCGGCTGATAGCCATCTTGGAAAGGGGCCACTGAGCTCAGAACCCGGAACAGCTGCAGGCTGGCTTCATCCATTAGTTCCAGTCTCAAAAAGAGGCTGCTGAATTGAAGCCATCCAGAGGTGAGCAAGCCAAGTTCAAGCTCAAGCTCGCGGAAGGCACACAATGTTGCAGGCTGAACAAATCGGGTTCCAGCCTCACAGCCACAAAAACCAGCCGAACCTCCGTGGAACTAAATAGAGGTGTAGGTTCGCGGGGGTACGCTACCCTGCTGGAAACCTGCAGCTTTGCTGGGGTTCATCACCTCAGCTCTGGGCTCTCTGCCTACCCTCTCTACCAGTGAGAACAGAAACACACCTTGATGTGGACATTCTTTTTTGTTTTTGTTTTTTGATTGTTTTTGTGTTTATATGAGCGTGATTCTTTTTTTTTTTTTTTTTTTTTGGCGGTAGTGGGGATTGAACTCAGGACCCTGCGCCTGCTAGGCAGGTGCTTATTCCACTGAGCTATATCCCCAGCCCCTGTTTATATGAGTGTGAACATCGTTCTAATTCTTTTGTTGTCCTTTTAATTTCTTTTTCTTTTGCCTTCACTAGTTTCCCAGAATTTTGTAATCTTCCTTTGTCCTCCAGCCTTCTAATCTTTTCTATTTCTCTATTTTTCCCCCTAACCTCTTGAAATTTTCTCCACTGAGGTTAAAATTGCCATAGTGAGGGCTTAATTACTATACACAATTTTTTTGGATTGCTTTATTTTTTATTTTTATTTTTGTCTTTTTCAGACAAGGTCTTACTATGCAGTTCAGTTCAGACTGGCCTTGAGCTCACTTTGTGGCCCAGGCTGGCCTTGAACTTGCAATGATCCTTTTGTCCCATCCTCCCGAGTGCAGGGATTACAGGCATGTGCTACCATTCCTGGCTGGATTGTTTTAGATTTTGTTATATAACCACAAATCTAATTCATACAGTTGCCAAAGGTGGCAAGTTAATAGTTATCACAGTTTGTCATTTTCTAGGCTCTGTTTGATGCTATTGTTGTGGATTTTACTACATTAGCCAAGGTAACGTAAGTGCTCTTATCAGTAGTTGTTCTTCCTGGTATACCAAGGCGGAGATAGCCACACAGTCATAAAAAAATAAATAGGCCTATATAGGCCAGTGCTAGCGAGCCAGGGGCTGGCCAGGTAGGCAGCAGCTTATCCCCAACAAGGAGAAGAGGTAGGGTCTTGCAAGAGACTCAAAACCAAAAAGCCAGCTACACCCGGAAGAGACCTCTCAGTAGAAGCCATGTCCTAAGGGTTCTGAATACTAGCAGTAAAGCTACCTGCATAAGAAATTGATAAGAATCAATCCAGGAACTAAAAGATAGGAAAAAATTCGAGAACGCACTTAAGCAAGACTGCAACCCAGACTTCCAGGCCACCAAAGACAAACCCAAGGGACAATAAGGTGGAAGGATTAGAGAAAATCACCTGCCTGTAAAGTGGTAACGGTGAAATTAAAACATAAATGAGCATCGCTTCTCGGCCTTTTGGCTAAGATCAAGTGTAAAACATAAATGAGGCCCTAGAAAAAAGCAAATCAGAAATAATTTCCCAGGTAAATACAAAGATGGTGATCATAATGAAGGACATAGATAGTAGATACAGATTTTTTTTTTAATACAGCTTAGGAAACTGATGGAAACTGAATACTCAAGAAAGAAATGGAATCCATGAAGCAGATTTAAACAGATACCAGATTAAAAATTCCCTTGAAATTATGAACAGCAGAATGAGCCAGTGTGAGACAGACTATAAAATATACAAGACAGGATTGTGATTACCAGTCATGAAAAGAAAGATTTCTTAATAGCAAGGAATCATGAACAAATCAATGCAAAACAAAAAATCCAGCATCTGCTGGATAATGCAAAGAAGAATAATATGATTGATCAGAGTCAATGAAAAAGCAGGAGATAGTGCAAATGACATAAATAACCTGTTCACAAAAGTAATGACATGAAACTTCCCTGGCAGAGAAAAAGAACTTGTCATCTAAGTGAGGCATACAGAACACCAATTAGCCATGATCAAAAGAGAAATTTACAGCAAGGATGCAATAGTCAAGGTTCCAGAAATTCAACACATAAAGGGACACCCATCAAAATCACAGCAGACTTCCCAACACAAATCCTGAAGTCAAGGAGAGCTTGGAGGGAAGTATTTTAAGCCTTAAAACAACCTCCAACCCAGATTGATTTATTTTTCAAAATTGATGGGGAAATGAAACACCTGAAGAAATTCAGGACCACCAAATCAGCACTCCAAAATGTTCTTTTCTTTAAATTTTAAAGAGAGTAGTTAAAAAAAAATAGCAAAATACAAACAAAACAAAGCAAGGACATTAAAAATGATGCAGGGTTTCAAACCAAATGATAGGGACAGTGGTTGTTACAATACTATGGGTATCGCCAACAAAGCTGCTCAGATTATCAGATGCAAGACTGGAAGATTAATCAAACCATTAAAGAGAATGATAAAGTAATAATTTAAAAAATATTAGAGACAATAGAGTTTCACTAGACAGTATGGTAGGAACTCACCAATGGTTGTCATATTGCATATTGTTGTTTTCACATCAGTTGCTCAGATTACCAGGTACAAGCATGCAAAACTGTCCAAAATATTAAAAAATTCAAGCACTAACTGTTCCCTTCAACGAACCACCGGACAGCAGCAGTACAGTTATCCCAGCTAGCCTTCCTTATACATATATATGGCTATATTGCCTTCTTTCTTTTTCTTCTTTACCTTATCTCAGTTATTCCTTTGCACAATTTTTTCCCTTTCATATTATCTGTTGTACATTTTGGATTTTATTTATTCTTTCAGGTTCTTACACTAGGGAAACAATATGATCTTTACACGTGTGGGTCCGATTTATTTCACTTTTGCATATGGTCTCTAGTTGCATCCATTTACCTATAAAAGCCCAAGTGTCTCTTTCTTATACCTGGGTAACACTCCAGCGTACAGAAATACCACATCGTTTTATCCATTCCTCAGTGGATGGCATTTGGGTTGTTTCCAAGATTTAGCCATGACAAATTGTGCTGCTATAAATATGGGTGCGCATATACTGCTGTGGTGTGATGTTTTTAATTCTGGAAAAAGCACTCCAAAATGTTCTGAAGGACACCCTAGAAAAAGATAACAAGTACTGCAATACCATGAACCCAACAGCATGAATCCACCGGGCAAGGCAAGCAATTAAACAGGGACCACAAAGGGAACCGACAACAGGCAAATAACAGGCAAGGATAAACCGTACCTATCAATTATACCCATCAATGTTAATGGTCTCAATTCGCCAATCAAAAAAAAACTGACTGGCAAAACTGGTTAAGAAGCAAGATCGAAACGAAACATTTAATTCAAACAGAAAGCCATAGCCAGGTGTGTTTGCACGTGCCTGTAATCCCAACACTGGGGGCGCTGAGGAAGGAGGATGACTGGTAGTTTAGGCCAGCCTGGACTACATAGTGAGATGCTGTCTTAAAAACAAAAAAAATTCAGACTGAAAATCAAAGAGTGGAAAACAATACTCCATGAGACACGAACCCTGAAAAAATCAGGGGTAGCTATTCTATTTGAAAAAGAAACAAAAAAGGGTATTTGGAAGACTTACTGGTACTAAGGTGACATTGCTTCTGGCCAGCTTAACAGAGCTGTGGAATGTGTGTATAAATCTTTATTAATTTCTGTATGTGTGTGAACTTTCAGTACCACTCCGAGTTCATTATAGTTTTTATTGTTTTTGGAGACTAGTGTGCACGGAGCCCAGGTCATTCTAGTTTTTCTGTACTTGTAAGTCCTGTCCAACAGTGAGAAGTCTGCCTTCACCAGAATGTTCACTTACATAATTCTAGAATACATGTATAGTTGCCTCAGAATTGCTAATCCATTTACTTCCCTCTGAAAACCTATTACTGACCAGGCTATAGTGTTTGTATAATTTATTTTTACACTTAGAGCACATAATGTCCAGTTGTGCAAACCTACGTGCACAGTTGTTTGCTCCCAAGTTTAGTATGGTTGTTATTCACTTGAAATAGAGCAGTTGACTTTGTGTTTGACAATGGGTGCCCAGGGCTAGGATGTAATTCCATGGTGGAAAGGCCCTGGGTGCAGTTCCTGGCACCACAGAATAAACAACACAAAAAGATGAACAGTGGGTACCTGTCCATCTTTGTTAATTTTCTTGGTATGTAAAAATACCACCATAGTTCTTTAGAGAATTACATAAAAATTTTCCTTATCCCTTCCATCCTTTCTCCTGTCCTCTTCATTTATTTATTTAATTTACTTAATTAGGGTCTCACTACATAGTCCAGGCTGGCCTTGAGCTCCTGCCTCTGCCTCCCTAATTCTGGGATCACAAGCATGTGCCACCACATCCAGCTTTTTTTAATATCAATTTGCACCTATCCCAGAAATTGTACTTGGTTTATCCTTATCTCCTTTGCATAAATCATGCTTTTTACTTTCAGGAAAGATAGCACACTTCTTTTTTTCACACTTTCTGGTCTTGGGGACTGAACTCAGGGCTTCATGAATGCTGAACTGTACGGCTGAGCCACACTCTCAGCCCCTTCTATACTTTTTATTGCCGCTTTGCAGAATAGCTAGGAAAATGCGGCAGTCCGCGGATATCTGAAGAAAGACAGAAAAGGAAGAAGAAAGAAAAAGGAAGGATGGAGAAAGGACAAGGAAAGAAAGAGTGCAGGGTGGACAGTGCGTGGGGCCCCTCAGGGCAGCTTTAGCACGGCAACGCCAGTGTCCAGTCGGGGGCCGGGTCTCCCTGTGTAGCCTAGGCCGGCCTTGAACTCATGGCGAGCCTCTCTCAGCTCCCCGTGTACCGCTGTGCCTGGATAATCTTGCAGGTGAAAACAAGCCCTATGGTACAGTTTCACTTTGCCTCTAAGTGATGCTGAGTATCTTTTCACACATTTAAGGGTTATTGTAATACATTTCTTTGTGAATGGTCTGTTCAGATAATTTCTACTATTTTTTCTTTTCTCAAAATTTCTTCACATATTAACTCTATGAATATTTTTATAAATAATTAGTTGTCTTTTCACTTTGATTATGCGGCTTTGCAATATGGAAGGCTTGAGTTTTTCATGTAGTAAAGTTTGGAATCTCATTTATTTACTTACTTCCTTACTTATTTTTGTCTTTTTGAGACAGGGTCTTGCTATGCAGTTCTGGCTGACCTTGAGATCACTTTATAGCCCAGGCTGGTCTCAAACTCACATTGATCTTCCTGCCTCAGCCACCCGAGTGCTGGTATCACAGGCATGACCACCATGCCTGGCTGTAATTCTAATAATTTAAACTGCCCAGCAACTGTGGCACAGTTGGCACATGCCTATAATGGTGGCACATGTCTATAATCCCAGTATTCAGGAGGCTGAAGCAGGATTGCCACGAGTTCAAGGCAAAGTTGGGCTACAGAATGAGTTCAAGGCCAGCCTGAACTACATAGTGAAATCCTGTTTCCAAAAGATAAAAAAAATTCCCCCAATTTGTTTTTAACATGTTTGACTTCCCTACTAATCTTTAACATTAACATTATATAACACTATCTACCCCAGCACATGGGAAGCACGGGCCAAAGGATCAGTGCAAGCTTGGGCCCAGCCTAGACTACATAGTAAGTTCCAGACCAGCCTCAATTATACAGTGAGACCCTGTCTCAAAACAAAACAAACAAAACAAACAAAACAAACCCACTATGACTTACGGATTAAAAATACCAACAAGCTCTTGGTTTCAAGCAGGAGCCTAAAGTGGTATTTTTCTATGGTCTGTTGGCCATTGCAGAACTTTAGAAATGTAATGGTCAATTCATTAGAAAGAAACAAATAACTAAATAAATTTTATGAGGACTTCAAGATGGCAGCCGGGTAGGCAGCAGAGAGAGAGAACCTCCCGGAGGAATGCCACTCAGACAAAGGGATATAGGAATATAGCAACACGTGAAGGACAAAACGGAAAGAGCTTCACCTTCAGAGACCCACGCTCACGGAAGCCTCCCGACTCGGCCAGGGGAGAGCGGAGTTCCGAGAGCTGGTCCAGGGCTGGAGAGAGGAGGGCGCAGCCAGCAAAAGAGGCAATGGCAGTTGGGAACTGTTGTCAAATCCAGTATGAGAATGAGAGGTTGCGACAGCCACTGGGGCAGAGTCCCCACCCTGCGGCAACCTTCCTAACCAGTGCCTGGAGAGAATCAGTGCAACTAGTACGCAGCCCACCATGCCTGGCTCTGTGCCTGCCTCGAGGCGGTGGCCCCCTGCCTCTCTGCTGGGTGAGCGGCTACCAGCGGAGAGCAGCGGGGAACCTCGGCGGCAAGCCATGGCGCTTTCCAGGGATCCGGCCAAGGAGTGGACGGGGGCTCCAGCACCGCAATGGGAGGGAGATGCAGATGGAGGTGGATCGTGTGGCTCCATGCCCTTCTCACTCCAACATCAGGCAAGAGGTATGAGCTGGGTTGCCAGAACTCAGCTCCCACCCTGAACTCTCTCTGGGAGCACCCTGAGTCTTGGTGGCTGGAGCAAGCACCGCCTGTTCCCAGCAACAATGGGACGAATCCACAGTCTTCAGGACTCACCCCAAACTATTAATGTGAGCACCAAGAGGGTCTCCTTACAGCTTGCACATATGAACCTTGCATGAACCCACAGCAACAAATTAGATGAAAAGCAGCAGACCGGGAGTCTGAAAAACAACAACATACTCTATACAGCAGACCCAAGAAAATCCTCCAACTCTATGCTAGAACTAATCTTTAAACCCAGTTCATATCCTGAACTAACACAGTGAGAACGGGCTGGGGAGATTTCAAGCCCTTATACCAGGCATTGTAAGTTCGTCCAATGCCCAGCTGCAAGGGGTGAGGAATGGTAATGCTGGACATCAGGAGGGAGGAGGAGAAGAAAGGGCCTCCGGCATCAAGGCAACGGGACAGAGCCGAATGGGTCACCGAGGGCACCCAGATGGGGGCGCGTGCCCTGTGGCTGCTCCACAGTGGGCCCCGTGGCTGCTCTGTGGTGGGCCCCACGGCTGCTCCGCTGTGGGCCCCGCGGAGGGCACCTCACGGACTGGACCCGCCCCCAACCCACAGCACGGTGACAGGGTGGAGCCGGGCGGTCCACTGTGAGCATAGGTGCTTTCCCACCTCCGACCATGTCAGTTTGTATACACTCATGTATGTTATAGTATAGTCTGAGGCAGCTATATCTCTTCCCAAGGTGAGAGTCCAGGGGTATAGATAAACCCAGGAGTACAGTTATTATCACAGGGAAGATGACTGATTGAGTGGTGGGGCAATGGAGATGAGGGAGGAGAGAACTGAGTGATCAAATGGGCCATCATCTTTGTAACTGAGTAACAAATGTGAAGATAACATTATGTAACACAACATCGTGCTAATTCCCTACTATATTCTGTATAATTTTGTATTCTTGGTATTGTTTATGGCTTTTTCTGGTTCATATATCTCCATTCTTTTGTCTTTAAAAAAAAAAAGCCAAGAAAAAAAAATACCAACAAGCTCAACTGCAAAGGTTATGCTTTTAAACAAGATTCAACATCATTTATTTACATATTTAGGACATACATTAACATTCTTATACATTTAAATCTAATAATTGTGAAAATGAAACAAAGACAATTTCAAACTTTAGGTTGTAATATTTTCTCACAAACTGAAAGGTACAATAAACAAGCAGCCATTTAAAGTTATGGGCTGTATATTGATTCACTTCTTAAAACTGAGTCAGCCACATAGCTATGAAAACAATAGAAAATTTGCAAATGCAAATATTATAAGTATGCAAGTATAATGCATGCACAGCTATTGCATTTATTCTTTATCCTTTATTAAAGCCATTTTTAAAGTAAACAGGAATAAGCATCTTAATATATGTACATCAAGGCACATTCTTCTCTTGTGCTTCAGGAATGACTTACATATGATCTGCTTAAATCTTAATTTTGTAACTCATAACAGCTTTTAATACCTAAAAACTTAATTTTAACAATTACAGTTTAAATGGTAGTTTCCTAGAGAGAAATGTAGCATCTCCCCATAGTTATTCTGAAAATCAGAAAACTGGATAGCTTGAATAGGTGAGAATTAAAAATTGAAACACATGAATTAATGTAATTTAGTTTTCAGGTAACTTCAAAATATTTCAAAAATTTGGTAGGATCATAATTCATTTAGTGTAACGGGGGTACACTGAAGAATTTTCACAATTCTGAAATTACTTGATAATTGTACCGTACCCACAGGACTGCTGATGTGTAGATTGCTATCCTATTTCTCAACTTCAGTTTTTCAACAGAATTAAACATGATATGAACTGAAAACATACCAAACCTAACTTGTTCATTTTTCTGCAAAAAAATTTTTTTATTTCCCAATGAAGTTTTACAACAGTACTCTTTTCCTGTGGTCAGTTACTTGCCTTGAAGAGATAGAACAGTAAGGCTTTAACAGGCATTTCATGCATTTTAATGGCATTTAAAAATTAGCTATCTGTTCTGAGTTCCCATATAAATACATTGTGCAAACTTGATTACAACATGTAACTCATTAAGTGCTTTAAAACAGAATAAAGAATCCCTGACTTAGAAGGGTTTAAAATAAATAGTCAAGAATCACCAGGTCTAAAGCATTGAAACTAATATACCTATGTATCCTACTGAAGTGGTTTATATTAGAATTTTATAAACAGGGCAACTGAAATTACAGAACCTCTACAGTTTCAGAAGAAATCAGAAGAAAAGCATTCAACTGGTACAGGTTTTAAAACACAAAAATATATAATAATGTCAAAATACAAGTGAAACTGTACAGCTTCAGACGTAGTACAGCCATTTATAAACATGTGTTCATAAAAGGCATACCATGATAAACCACTACCTTCGAATAGGTTTTAATTTCTTTACAGTAAATAGACTTGCCTCCAGAACTCACTGGCTACACAGTTTAGAAAAGTCGCTGATGGTCCGAAGCTTGACACAGAAACTCAGCAGACAGTCACAAGGGATTGTAAACAAACGTTCTGCAAGCGCAGTGCACAGGGGATTTTCCTCCCCGCCACTACTTCTTTTACTCTGCTTCGGAGATATGCGCCACTTCTACTTCAACGGTCTGAATAGCTTCTGCAACTTCGGACAGCTTCTGTCCTTGTTGTTGTGCCAACACATAATTAACCACTTGCATAATACTTTGGTCAGAAAGCGTAGACACTGACGGACACTCTTCAGTAGCGGCAACAGCTTCAAGAACTTCCATAGTTTCTCCCGTCACCACCACAGTCTCAAGTTCTTGAGGACCACTACTTTCTTGTTCCTGCATGTCTGCAGTTAGGATGCTAACAGCATGCTCCACCTGAGTTCCCTGGTTATGAAACTGGAGGGTATCTTTCTCCAGCATAATTTTGCAAGGCACGTAGTCTGTGTGGAACTTAGTCATATGCTTACGGAGCGTCCGAGCATCGATGTAGGCCTGGCTGCACACGGGGCAGACGTAGGGCCGCTCTCCAGTGTGCGTGCGAACGTGGCGCTTGAGAGAGCGGGCGTCAGCCCATGCCACCCCACATGTCAAGCACTCAAATGGCTTCACTCCTATTCAAAAAAGTGTAGGGTGAGTTAAAAGCACCAATAAAATATACAGAGACTGCCTGGCATGTAACTTAGGCCACCACGTCTTTTCCCCTTGACTACGGTAATCCTGCACTCAGCATCTGAAGGTTTTTCTTGTAAAAGACAGGAAAACCAGATTCTAGCCAGGACTGGCACACGCCTGTCACAGCACTCAAGGAGTCTGGGCCTAGAGGACTCCCAGGTTCAGTCCTGCGTAGGCAACTGAGCAAGACTGTCTCGGAAAGAAAAAGGGGCTGGGCACGTACAGCCCAGTCGTGGAGCCCTGAGCTTCACCCCTAGCACCACACAGGAGACAAGGTCCTTACTATTAGGCTCCCAAGATTTTCTCGTGGGTAGTATGTACTGACAAACATTTCTATGCATAATCTCACTTATTCCTTCACAGCGATTCAATGATCGGGGTAAGGAAACAGCCTTCACAGAACTACACTCTCAGGTTTGGGGTCACCTCTGTCGCTTTAATCCTCCTAGACCAGGCATTCATCTCTGACCAAGGAAAGTAAGGTAACAGGCGAGAAGGCTGGCAGCCCCAAGAGGCCTTTCCCAAGGGGAAGTCACTCCCTGACTGGCTCTTACTCTTGTTAGACACGGGTACTACGAAGCAGTTACCTTCATGGTTGTTCATATGTCTCCTATACTCTCTCAGCTGAGTGAATTTTCTCCCGCATTGTTCACACACTCGTTCCAGGTTTTGCTTTGCTCTCCCTTTCTTCCCATGGGTGGCTTTCTTTACATGCCTTCTGAACAAAGCTTTTTCATAAAATTCCTTGCCACATATATTACACCTAAAATAGGAGAAATAGCCTAAGTTATTCTTTCCAAGGCACTAGAACCCTCACATGCCTGTATTTCTCAGTTAGGTTCAGGTTCTTCTCAAATTTACCCACCTGTAAGGCTCAGTGACCGAGTGAGACTTCACATGGGAATACCAGTCTTTCTTCCAGCTATAGCACTTATCACAAAATTGGCACTGGAACGGCTTCACACCAAGATGCTTGTTCATGTGTTGGCGAAGATCTCTAGCTTCAAAGAAGCTTTTTTCACATCTGCAATGAAGTTCAGTTACCCAACTGGATGATCTTACTCCGTTATAACAAGCTTCCAAGTGTTCTATACATTCTTTGGTTTTCTACAACTTCACACAAAATGACTGCCAATTTTAAAAGGATCCCCTAATTTTCCAATTTGACAGCAAGAATGCAGTTTTTAGGTTCTTAATCTCCAGTGCATGGAAATACTTGAGGAAAAATCATGGCCAGTTCCCAAAAGGCATGAAACAAATGCCTTACTGTCTGTCCATCTTGCCTGACTTGTCCTGCTTCCGCCTTTACATCCCCGTGTCCACAGTAGGAAATGCCAAAAACCCATGTCTCCCAAGAGTCGTGGATAAATGGGCAAACCATCAGAATCAAGTTTTTGGGAACTCCAGAAACTAATCACAAGTTTACAGCAGTGGTGGGAAACCTAGAGCATGCATGCCACAGTGGGCTGTTTGTATCCCTGAAAGCTCTAAAACGTTCACTATCACTGGTTTACAGTGAACAGCTGGATGTGGTGGGACACTCCTATAATCCCAGCATTTGGGAGGCTGAGGCAGGAGGATGGCCACGAGTTTAAGGCCAGCCTAGACTACATAATGAGACCTTACCTCAAAAAGAAAAAAAAAAAAAGTTTACAGCTACTAGGCAAATGTTTAATCAAGACAATCAACTACTGAATCACTGTAATTCAACCACAGCCTTAGAGACAACAGTTTGCATTCCCAATACAGGCTTCTCTCCAAAGGGAACTCCCTCTGGAGAACCGGTGTTTTGACCCATCTAGCAGCTCTCTGAAGGAGCACTTCTCTGCTTTTATCTACCCTAACTTTCCTGGAACTGAGGGAGGAGCTCAGTGAGCTGTGAACACACTGAAAGGCAAAACCAATTAGCCACTGGCACCGGGGCCAGGCATAATTATTCTGTATAAATACACAGAATTTATTTACATCCCCCCCCATGTGGACACGGGGATGTAAAGGCGGGAGCAGGACAAGTCAGGCAAGATGGACAGACAGTAAGGATAAGCTGCTTTGAGGACTATCAAGAATCTACATGTTTCCTGGCTGACATACACATGCCCAGCAGTGCTCTGACTGAGAAGACCTCAAGTGTCACGCAAAGAAGCGGACAATGCCCAGCTCTACCGCAGAGCAACCTCGGGCCGAGTGAGGACGCAGGTAAGTGGCAGAGCACCTGCCCAGCGGCAGGTGCACAGTCTTCAGTTCGGTACTCACGCCACCACCACAAGCAAATCAGGAGAAAATGCCTAGAAAGGAACTCGGGCTGTCTGGGGACCTCTGTTTCCTCCAGCCTCTACTCGTGGGGGGCACATTTGGAAAACTGCGTCATCTGTACATGATGCATATTTCAATAAAATTACTAAAGAGCAACACTTAGATAAAGACTTTAAAATCAAGAGTAGACAAATTACAGCTTAGTATTATCTTTGAGTATTTTCTTACAAATAAGCTAAGCAAGAAGACAATGAGCTAAATGGAATGGTTCACGTATTAAGCGCTTACTGAGTACAGTGATAGCCTCGAACCTCAGGCTTTGGCCGGTGTTTCTTTAAGTGTTTGCTGAGCCCAGAGCCCCTGTGAAAAGACTTTCCACAAACTGAGCAAAAGTACTTTGACTCTCCTGTAAAAAATAAAAAGTATGTTACAAATCTAGCAATCAGGTCAGCTTCCAACAGAACTCTTTGTTATGTTCCAGAATTTCTTTTTCTGAGACAGGTCTTGATAAACTGCCCAGACCAGCCTCAAACCGGGGATCCTCCAGGCTCTGGCTCCCACGTGCTGGGATTACAGGTGTACGTACGCCATGATGTCCAGGTTCTCAAGTTGTTATTTTATCATGGTGCTGTAACATTTAGCAAGGTTCTTTGTAAGAATTAACAACAAACCTTGCCAAAATCTCCTGTTTCCTTTAAAAAGTATGACACAGCCATTTGCTGCCAGATGAAAAGGATAAATTCTGAGGAGTGTGTCCCTGGTGATCCCTTTGTGGTACGAACATTTGGAGGGTAGCGACGCACAGATGGCTATGACATCCCCAGGCAACATCATTTAACACTGCACGTGAAGTCATGGCTGACCGACCTCGCCTTATGCGGTGACGACTACACCAGCAAAGGCTCCTACTCCAAGAACGTGACGTCCTTACAAATCTCTGAGCTGTAACGGTGCCAGAGCTGAGAAGCAGCTCTGTAACAAGCATCTGCCCTCCACTGGTGTCTCACATGCTCTTTTTTTTTTAGCATCTTTTCCTGGGCACTGCGTTTATTTCACTCATTCATTCATTCATTCATTCATTCATTCATATTTGAGATAAGGTATCACTATGCAGTCCAGGATGCTCTTGAACTCACTATGTAGGCCAGACTGGCCTCAAACTTATGGCAATCCCCCTGCCTCATCCTCCTGAGTGCTGGGTTTATAGGCGTGCACCACACCTGTGGATTTTTTTTGAGTCAGACTGGTCTTGAATCCTGAACTCACTCAGACAGCCTCCGAGCGCTGGAGTGCTGGAATCAGAGGAGCATGCCACCATGCCTGGCTACACATGCTCTCTTTTTTTTAAAATTTATTTTAAAATTAGAAGAAAACATATTAACAAACATCCTTTTACAAAACAGCATAAGAACAATACAAACAATACAGAGTTATAGACAAAGTGGTAGGAAATTAACAATGGTTGTTGTATTACGTATTGATACCTTCAAAGTGGTTTCTCAGGAAAACAGAGACATGCAATAGTGGTCAAACAAGTAATCATTAACTGTTCCTTTCAGTAAAGCAATAGAAGAGAGTAGTACGACTGTTAGCTGTCCTGTGTACACATACACACGATTTCCCCTCCTTTCCCTTCTCCTTTCCCACACCCCAGTTGCCCCGTACTTTTGAGCATGTTCCTTTCCTTTCACAGTGTCTGTCATACCTCCTAGTTTTTATTCACTCTTTCAGGTTCTTACACTAGTGAGACAATACGGTGCTTACACATACATGCAGGGCTGATTTATTTCACTTATGAGTATGGTCTCTAGTTGTGACCATTTACCTGTAAATACACATGCTTTCTCTAAAGCCTGGGGGATGAAAACTTCCAGGAAAGACATGTACCATCTACCATGCTCACGTCTCCATCTGCTTAACACTGAGCTTCCTAAAACTACCCGCTCTCACTCCCCTCCTTTCCTTCTTCCCAGGCCATTTTCATTTTGGAACAGGGCTCCCTAAATGGCCTGGGGTGGGCTCCAGTCTGGGATTCTCCCACCACCCCAGCTGTGCATCACTGCACTCAGCACTGAGATTTTTTTTGACACTCTCACTCTACAGTTCAGGCTGGCCTCAGACGCGCAGGGATCCTGCTGCAAATGCCAAGGTGCGCCCAGTGCTGAGGTGACGGGTGCCCCACCATGCCTGGACTTTCTTCAGCATCTAATGATTTGGGACTTGGCACATAGTTTTCTACACAGAGAGAAACCCCTAACATTTTTATACAAATAAGAGTTTTAAAACCACATTTAAACTAGGTAGGGTGGTGCACACCTGTAACCCCAGTACCAAGCAGGCTGAGGCAGGAGATCACCAGGTGTTCAAGGCCAGACTGGGCTATATAGCAAGACCCAACCTCTAAAAGCAAAAAAAAAAAATTTTTTTTAAATCCTATATTTAAAAAAAAATCCTATATTTAAGAAAATCTTTTATCTCTATTGTCTCATTAATTAAAAAAACTAAATCAAACCAAAAAACAAACCTCCACACATGTAACCATCAGTATATTAATATAATTTCTGGTAAGATTACAGTACAATCAATAATAATGAACTCAAATACAAAACTTTAACTGTGCTACTATCATTATTACCTGTGTGAATACTCATGTGTTCCTGAAGGCTCCGCTTGGTAACAAATGACTTAACACACAGCTCACACTGGAACTGCTTCTGTGACTGGTGGAGGCTCTGATGTAGTTTTAGGCCATGTTTATAGATAAAGGTCTTTCCACAGACCTACAATGTAAGAAAGGTGTCAATCAGTAAGGTAAAAACAAGCCAGGTGTGCTGGTGCAACCCTGCAATCTCAGCACTCAGGAGGCTGAGACAGAAGGGGTTCAAGGCGAGCCTGGGCTACAAGGTGAAACCCTGTCTCGGAAAAACAGAAAGGGAGATAGGTGCTGTTTCCGAAGAGTAAAGCAAAGAGATTAAGCCAGGGAGGTAGCTCTGTGGCACAGCACCTGCCTGGCCAGCACAAGGCCCCGAGTTTGAGACCCAGTACCAATCAATTAAAATAAAAAATAATATATATTACTTTGAACAGAACTTTAATTATTAATTTTAATTTGCTTAATTAAAATTATGTGCAAAATGATACAGTGAAAGTTGATAGCATGAATGGCAAGGGCGTTAGCTGGAAGATCCCTTTTCTGATTCAGTCCCTGACAAGCATCATTGCTATCTTTTTAAATCCATGTGACCACTGGAACTCAAAACAACATACGTAGGGAAAACCTCTGTACTAGTCTTATGAGCTTGGCAAACACTGTATCTTAAAGAGATATAGAACAATATCCTCATTTCCTGCCATAACAAATAAAGAAGTACTTTTCAAATTCTGTGATGAAGAACTAGTTTCTTTGGTCTTTCCCTTGTCAACTGGGGACAGATGTGTGTTACAAACACAATAAAATGCTGGCACCATGCCCAATAACTATAAGAGTCTCTGTTCTACACACTTTTATTTCCATACTCTGAGTGGACCATGGTATTTAAATTTATGAATAAAACGATTATTTGGGCTTGGCTCCAAAATACTGAGGCAGTAGGGAGAAGAGCACTGAGTGATGCTTCAAGTCACACAGACTTGACCGCATGCTGAGAATTATAAATGGTGGCACACGCCTGCGATCCCAGCACTCGGCAGGCTGAGGCAGGAGGATCACCCTGAGTTCGAGGCCAGCCTGAACTGCATAGTGAAACCTTGTTTCAAAAAGAAAAAAAAAAACAAAAAAAAAAAAACACAAAGAAACAAACCCAGGTGAATGACACATGAGGATTCATTCCATTATCTTATAATATATTCTAGTCTCACCTAATAAAAAGCTTAAAAAAAGAAATATTAAAAATCTTGTTGGTTACAAAATTGGTTAATACTAAGAAATACCCTTATGTGTAAGGATACAGGTGCTACAGGTTTTCAACACTCCACACAGCCCACAGTGGGTAATCACACGATTCTCTTTAAATTATACTCCTTATCTAAGAGTCATATTCTGGTGCATTACCCTCAAACCTCAGCAACAAAGAAAACAAGGTTTAAGCAGCACTTTTCCTGACCAATTACAACTTCAGAGAGAAAATTAAATATGAACTCATCCTTAATGTAGGCAACAAACTGAAGGCAAATTTTCCCGACATTTTAGGTGAGTGAGGGCGACTCCACACAAGCCTCACCACGACACCTTCTTCAGGTAACAAAATAAACGTTACGGCTTTACCTGGCACGCGTGTGGCTTCACACCTGTGTGCTTCAACATATGAATTCGGAGGGAGTATAACTTAGGCAGTGTCCTTCCGCATATGGAACATATAAACTCTCGTTTGGTTCTGCCCTTCTCAGACGAGGTGCCCGATGCTTCGTTAGATGTGGAACTGGATGAGGACGAAGGTGCGTCTTTTCTGGTGTGTCGAATCAGGTGTGCCCGCAGAGAGGCACTGTACTGAAACTGTTTCTTACACAACTAAAAGAAAGGGTAAACAAAATGCTACCTGAATATATTTGCATTATAAAATGCTAAGTGAAATGACTCACTTCAACTTTCCATTTCTGTTGTAACAGTAAAAAAGATAATAAATACAGACTATGCAAGAGACAGCATGTTCAGGGCCAGACTGCGGAGATGAGTAGGATCCCCGGGCCCCACTGTAGTTAAAATTTCACCAGAAATTTGGTAGAGACACATGCCTATAATTTCAATTACTCAGGAGGCTGAGGAAGGAGGACCATCAAGTTCACGGCTAACCTGGGCAAGAGAGACTGTCTCAAGCAATACATACCTAAGTACCCGCATAAAAACCAGAGCACAGGTTTTATACACGGAAAAAGGTAAAATTTTGTTATGTTTTGTTTTTGTTTTTGAGACAGGGTCTCACTATGTAGTTCAGGTTGACTTGAAACTGATGCCAATCCTCTTGCCTCAGCCTCTTGAGTGCTGGGGTTACAGGCATGCACCACCATGTCTGGTGAGAAAAAAGTTAAATTCTTAACAGTAATCACAGCAAGAGGAAAGCACTGGGTTTGAAGTGGGTTTTAAAGGACTAGACACAAATAAGTAATTATCACTACGACTGATACCGTAGTAGTTTTACATGGAACAGACGTGGGCTGGAATAAAGGAGAAAGATTAAGACTGATGGTCCTTGGATTTTGTTCCATAGTTGCTGGTAATTCACGAGAGCTTCTCTTTAAAAGTCACTTATATGCTTACCATCCACAAAACTTGTTTTTTTCTTTTTTTAGAACAAGCCATAAACAATATCGAAAATACAAAATTATACAGAATATAGCAGGGAATTAGCACTGGATGCTGTATTACATAATATCATCTTCACACTAGTTAACACACAAACTAAAGGAAATACCAAATTATAGAGTATAGTAGGGAATCAGCACTGGATGCTGCATAACATAAAGTTATCTTTACTTCTGTTAATACAAAAACGATTGAGGAAATACCAATTATAGAGAACATAGAAGGGAATTAGCTCTGGATGCTGTCCTACATAATGTTACCTTCACATGTTACTCAGTTACACAGATGATGGCCCTTTTGATCAGTTCGTTTTTTCTCCTCCCTCATCTCCGTTGCCCCACCACTCAATCAGTCATCTTCCCTGTGATAGTAACTGTACTCCTGGGTTTATCTATATCCCTGGACTCTCGCCTTGGGAAGAGATATAGCTGCCTCAGACTATACTATAGCATACATGGGTGTGTACAAACTGCCATGGTCGGAGGTGGAAAAGCACCTATGCTCACAGCGGACTGCCTGGTTCCGCCCCATCGCCATGCTGTGGGTGGGGGCGGGTCCAGTCTGTGGGGCGCCCACAGCGGGGCAGCCGCAGGGCACGCGCCCCCAGCTTCAGCTTCGGAGGCCCACACTCACAGAAGCCTCCCAACTCGGCCAGGGGAGAGCGGAGTTCCGAGAGCTGGTCCAGGGCTGGAGAGGGGAGGGCGCAGCCAGGAAAGGAGGCAAAGGCGGTCGGGAGCAGTTGTCGACCCAGTGTGAGAATGAGAGGTTGCGACAGCCACTGGGGCAGAGTCCCCACCCTGCGGCAACCTTCCTAATCAGTGCCTGGAGAGAATCAATGCAACTAGTACACAGCCCACCACCCCCAGCTCTGCACCTGCCTCGAGGCGGTGGCCCCCTGCCTCTCGGCTGGGTGAGCTGCTACCGGCAGAGAGCAGCGGGGAACCTCAGCGGTGAGCCGCGGTGACTCCCAGGGATCCGGCCGAGGAGCGGACGGAGCGAGCGACGGAGCGAGCGGACGGAGCGGACGGAGCGGACGGGGGCACCAGCACCGCAACAGGAGGGAGATGCAGATGGAGGTGGATCGCGTGGCTCCACGCCCTTCCCACTCCAACATCAGGCAGGAAGCACGAGCTGGGTTGCCGGGGCCCAGCTCCCACCCTGAACTCTCTGGGAGCACCTTGAGTCTCGGCAGCTTGAGCAAACACCGCCTGTTCCTGGCAACAATGGGACGAATCCACGGTCTTCAGGACTCACTCCAGACTATTAATGTGAGCACCAAGAGGGTCTCCTTACAGTTTGCACATATGAACCTTGCATGAACCCATAGCAACAAATTAGATGAAAAGCAGCAGACCAGGAGTCTGAAAAACAAGAACATACTCTATACAGCAGACCCAAGAAAATCCTCCAACTCTATTCTAGAAGTAATCTTTAAATTCAGTTCATACCCTGAACTAACAGTGAGAACAGGCCAGGGAGATTTCAAGCCCTTATACCAAGCATCGTAAGTTCATCCAATGCCCAGCTTCAAGGGGTGGGGAACAGTAACACTGGAGATCAGGAGGGAGGAGGAGAAGAAAGGGCCTCAGGCATCGAGGCAACGGGACAGAGCTGAACGGGTCACTGAAGGCACCAAAACTTGTTTTTCAACAAAACAAATAAAACAGGGTTTCCTGATGTACACTCGTGTCCACCAAACTCCCCCCAGGGAACCAGGGAGGGTTCTGTGGTTAATTTTCCCCATTGTTCTGGTGCTTATTTTCAAACTGTTTTGGGTCTGATTTTTTTGTTCTTGTTTTTTTTTGGAGGGCCACAAGCTCCTGCTTTGTAGTTCAGAGCGGCCTTGAACTCACTGGCCTTGAGCTCTTGGTGATCCTCCTGAGTACTGGGATTACAGGCGTGTGCCACCACGCCCAGTTTGTTTCCTAATTCTTTAAATAATATTCATAATGAAAATTGTTTCTTTCATTCTTACATTTCCCATATATAAGTAAATGATTCCCAGTATTCTACCTTAGTTATATTACATTAGAATAATTACATCCCATTGATGTTAGGCCAATTTCTTTTCTTTTCTTTTTTTTTTTTTGATCTTTTTGAGACAGGGTCTCACTATGCAGTTCAGGTCGACCTTGAGCTCACTTTGTAGCCCAGGCTGGTCTCAAAGTTGCAGTGATCCTCCTGCCTCAGCCTCTCAGTGCTGGGATTAGGGGGGTGCACCACCACGCCCAGATTGTAAGGCCAGTTTCAATGGTGTATTAGAGTATAAATGCAGTAAAGCTGGGTACTGCACAGTACACTATGATCCTTTTTCCTTTCTTGATCTCCCTTTGTTTTTCTTATCTGCATTTACACTAATTCATCACCAAGCTCTTCCTCCAACCCTCACTAAGAGGGTTAAGATGCGACTGACCAGGCACACAGGCACACCCGTGACTCCTGTGTCCTGGGAGGCTAAGGCAGAAGAGGCTCAAGTCTGAGCCCAGCTCGGGCAATTCAGAGACCCCCCATCTCGAAAAAAGTCAGTGTAGCTCAGTGTGAAGGCCCTGGGCTCAAGCTCTGGACATACACACACCCCCTAAACAAACAAAAACCCCATCACTGTGTTACTGGGAAGCTCCACCAAGGACGCCGCCCGCTGTAACCTACTCGGCCTGTTCACTATGTCTGGGGCAGTTTCATCTTGAGATCCCCCATCACCATGTCCTGATGATTCTTCAGATTCTCTGCAGAATTACCCAGTATCTCCATCTCCCATGTCCTGGTCACTTCAGTGACCTGTCAACAGCTTCTTGGTAAAGGGAATTTGGGAAGTTATACTTTTAAGGTCTTGCATGTCTGAATATGTTCTTATTCTACCATCGTAAGGAACTGACAGGGGTTGGGCATAGTGGTGCATGCCTGTAATCTGAGCACCTGGGAGGCTGAGGCAGGACTACTGGAGAGTCTGAGTTATAAGTTCACACTAAGACCAAGTGAGACTCTGTCTCAAAAAACCAAATAATAATGATGATGATGATGATGATAATAATAAGTAATTAATAGTTTGGTTGTATTTTCAACTTAGAAATCACTTCTCTTTAGAATTTAAAAGATATTGTACCTTCGTCTTACAGCTTCCACTGTTGCTGTGCAAAAGCCTGAAGCCAGTCTGATCCATATCCTTTCCGTGAGACTGACCATTTTTTTCCTCTGAGAATTTGTAAGATATTCTTCTTCCCCTGATTCTCAAAGTTCATAATGTAGTTTGACATAGGTTTATTTTCATCCATTTTTCTGAGCAATGTACCCTTTTAACATGAAAATACCTTCCCTTAGGTTCTGATGTTTCTGATTATCACATCAATTGTTTTCTTCCCTCCATGTTCCGTATTTGGAAATATTACTTTGTTATCGTCTAATGTTCCAGTTTTGTACTCTCATATTTTACCTTATTTTGGTTATTACAAACTGTCTTCAATTTATGGTGGGATTACATCATAGTAAAACCCACCATAAACCTATTTATTTTTGTGTTCTGGAGACAGGGTCTCTATGAAGTTCCGGCTGGCCTTGAGCTCATTCTGTAGCCCTGGCTGGTCTCGAACTTGAAACGATCCTCCTGCCTCAGCCTTCCCAAGTGCTGGGATTATGGCATATGACACCATGCCCAGCCATAAATTTAAAATATCTGTATTTTATTGCTAAAAAGCTCTTGTGGACCAGACAGGGTGGTGTACTCCAGCACTCAGGAGACAGACACAGGAGAACTTTGTTCAAGGTCAGCTCAAACTACACAGGCGCACCTGTCCCGAAAGGCCAAACCCAACCCGGAAGACTCTTTCGTTCTCCTGATGGGCCCTTCTTGAAAACACAGCGCACTTGTCCCTGACCACGCCAAGACTGGCTGCAGGACGGTCTGAAAATACTGAAATCCCACAATGTCACATATTACAGTGGCACGGTGTTTGCATATGACCTACCCCCACTTCTCATCCATCAGCTCTACATTACTAAATCAGCACTACGTTATTTATAACACGTAATGAAAGTGAAGTGCTGGCTAAGTTTTCATGCTGTATTGGTTTGGGAATCATGACAAGAACCAAGTCTGTACATATTTGCCACATTTTCCCAAGTATTTTCAGTCTGCAATTGGCTGGCCCAGGAATGTGAATTCTGCAGACTGAGGTCCGCCTATACTCATGGTTACTACATTCATCATGGAGTTTTTTCATTTGTCTTTTAAATAAATCATACTTTAAGTATTTTTCTTACAGTTTTAAGATTCCTGAAGTTGCTTTTTCTCTTGCAATCACAATTCTGATGATCCCTTATATGCATGGACCTGAATTAAATCCCAGCACTGAACAAGAAACTAAGGGGAAGCCAGGAACTGCATACCTGCCTACAGTACCAGGGACAGGAATGCTAAAGCCAAGGATATTTGGGCCAGACTGGGCAAATTAAGAGACCACTACCTCTTAAAAAAGCAAAAAAACAGAACCAGAAAACAGTGAATTTGTATTTCTTAGTTGAGAGCAGAGGTGGAGTTCCTCACCAACAGTGTTTAATAAGCAGTGCTGGCTGAGGGTGCAGCTCAGTAACACAGTGACTGCCTGGCACAAGCAAGGTCCTGAGCTCGATTCCCGGCACCACAAAACAAAAACAAAAACAAAGTAACAATAAGCAGTATCTATTTTGTCAGGCTTAAGATGTTTGTTGTCTGCTGTCTGAGAAATCTTTTTTGTCTCAGGGTTAAGAGTCTGGCTGCTAACATCCTGGGACTTGAATAAGGAAAGAGACATTACAAGGTTTCCATACTTAGTATTGACACTTTCGCACCTACCTGCACTGTACACAGTGATGCCTAGAAGGTGTTTTATTTTATCCAGAGAAAACAAAGATCTTAGGCCAAGGGATGGTGAGTCAATTGCTTTTACTTCCAAAATAGCTAGTACCGACTGATTGGGTGGGAGAACAATAGAGATGAGGGTGGAGAAAATTGTTTGATTAACTGGATGTGCCTTTATTTGTATAACTGAGTAGCAAATAAGAAAATAACATTACGTAATACAGCAACCACTGTTAATTCTCTACAATTTTGTATTTCTGTTACTGTTTTTGTGTTATTCTGGTTTATGTCTGTTTGGTTGTTCATGCTTCCATTCTTTTATCTTTAAAATAACAAAACACACACAAAAAACACCCTAGAACAAATAAAATAGCTAGTATCACCAAGTCTAAAGCCTCTTGGTGGTTCTGCAAAAGAGCTAGAATTGATTCTTAGGTTTTTCTACTCAAAACTTGAAAATGAGTCATTTCAAATTTGCTGAATCACTCACTCCATCTACTATTAGCATTCGGAATCTAGTTGCCAAGGTTTCTTCCTCTGTTCTCTTTGCCCTTTCATGCATTTATAGTTTTAAAACCATGTTTGTACTGTTCTCTTACTAGAATATGAAGAGAAAGTGAAGGTAAGGCACCAACCACCATGGAGCAGGGGCACGCAGCGGCATGCACAGATCAGATGCTGACTCTGTGGGGAGACAGACACAGAAGCCCCCTGGCGGGAGCAGCTGCCCACTAGTGAGAAAGATAGATTCACTTTACAAACTCAGAGCCACCCTAAACACTTCCGGTACTTACTGGACACTTGTAGTCTCTGGCTCGCTCATGTTTCAGGGTGTGCATGATGAAGGCGTAGCGCCTCTGGAAGACCATGCCACACTCCCCGCACTTGTGCGAGGCTTCTTCGGTGTTCTCCTTAGCGTCCCTTTTTGGCTGTTTCAACTTTTTCCCTCTCTGAACTAACTTCTGGGCCACCTAGTCAAGGAAAAAAAATATTTATTTTGGTTTTTAAAGTCATGTCATTTTAGGAATCTCTAATAAAATATTTCAAATTTACATTATCTCAATAATAGTTACTCAAAACATGAAATTGCTTCCCTGTACCCATTTTCTTCCCAACTAATTTTGATCATGGACACTAAATCCACCCCTAGAATGCTCAGCTCCAACCACAGGGACGGCACTCCTGTACACCACACCTGCTGAATGGCGGACTTGGGAAGGGCCTTCCGTTTCTGAAGCCTTCTCTCCATCCCCTTGTGTAGTCGGATGTAACCCCCTTCATTGACAGACCGCTGCCGGAGCCTACTTCTGTAAGCGTCGTCAGGGTTCAGGTCTGGCTGTTCTGTCGGGGCACCCGGGTCTCCGTCACCCTCCAGAGGTTGGCTGAGGCTTTCCCTGTGCTCTGAAGCATCTTCAACACACGCATCTTCAGCCGATGCATCTTGTTCCATGTCACTGTTCTCTTGAGAGCTAATAATTACAGTCTCTTTTGCAAGTTTAGGGTGAACACTAGAGCCTATGTCGTCTTCTCCAATGTTTGAAGTCTCTAGCTGCGGCTGGTGGCTTTGTATTAAGTCAGCAGCTTCCATCTCTGGGTGGCAGTTGTCTGCGCACCCTACAGGTGACAGCGGAGCTTCTGGCTCTGAGGAACCCCGAGGCTCGGGCTGCCCTGCCAACCCCCCATTCGGTTCAGTTTCTGGCAGGTCTCCATTTACCAGGAGCACAATCTCACAGTCTCCAAGTTCACTAGACAAAGTTGTTGCAGTTGCCTCGGTGCTAGCTGCGGGCGGGGCTGTGCCTCCATGGCTTTCTGCCGAGTCCTGGGTAGCGGCCACTGTTTGCACTTCACCCTTCTTGTACACTGTAAGCTGTTTCTCTTCCATTAGCTTATGTACACTCTCACAGATTTCTAAAACTTCCGACATGAAAAGATGACGAGCCAAGATGGCCACATCGGCCATGCTACAGAAGTCAAAACTCAGTACAGAAGTATAGGCGAATTCCAGCAAAGGAAGGAAACTTGCTTTACAGAAGCCTGTACAAAGTAAGAGGTAGGGAACAAAAAGGACAAGTCATCACTAAACCACCCTGTAAGAACAATACACGCTTACAGTAATATAACGTACAGAAAGAAAATCGGGACCATTTATTCTGCAATCAATGACCCCGGACTTGCTTTTTATCCTGGCTGCTTATCGCACCTTGAGTAACCACCAAGTCAATTCTATGAGCTGAGGCTCTCCATACCTAACACAGAAAATAGTATCAGACTTACTGCCTCAAGAGCTGGTGTAAGGCAGTCACTGTCAAATTGTGCTCCTTAAAACCCCGGATTCCTCAATTTCCCCTCAAGAAACAGCTGCTGGAGAATGGGGGCGGGTGGAAAAAAGGGAGGCAGGTGAGTAGGTGGGGCTCAACCAGCAGATCCCTAACCTCAGGGCATTAGGCAGTCTGCATTCTTTTTAAATAACAGTAGTCCATATAAAATTTTGACTGAACAAAGTATTCTGCAACTAAAAATTAAAAACCAAGATCTAAGACAAAGGTCAGCAAAAATTTTCTGAAAAGAATGCAACAGTACTTCAGGTCATGAAGTGTCTCACAACTCCTCAGCTCTGATGCCGTAATGTAACGGGAAGGTGGATGTACACCTGGGTAGGGCTGAGCATGAAGAGAATGTGTCTTCCTTATTTTTTAAAGTGAGGTTTGACATTTACTGAAGGTGAAAAACATGCTTCGCAAAGCTAGTGCAGGCCAATTAAAAGAAAGGAATTACAGCCTACAGGATGAGAGCAGGCCACTGTGAAAGACCCCGCACAGTGGGAAGCACACCTTCTTTACAGAAAACAAAGAAGCCAGGCCCCTGCGCTGCCGTTTGTTTATCTCGGGTTGAAGGAATGAAAGAATCACTATATGGATGAGGTACTACATTCTTTCTCTGAAAAATGGGAGAATAGAACAGTTTATTTCTTTTGAAAATTCTCAATGCTTCACTTTCAAAAGTGATTTCTTAAACTTCTCATTATTTATAAAACCAGAAAAAGGCCCACTATATAGTGATAACTGTTTTTACTAAAATGACTAAAAATTTCTACAGGGCTAGAGATATAACTCAGTGATGAAGCACCTGCACCAGGCCTTGAGTTCCAGTCCTAGTTACTTGTCCCCTCCTCATCTCAAAAAAACAGAATTTTTAAAAACAAGTCTTGACACAGGCAGTTACGGTTTGGTCCGTGGTTCCTTGGTGTGACCAGGGACAGAGGTGTCATCTTCCAGCTCTGCGGCACAGGGGCTTCCAGCGTCATGGACACCACAAAGTGTCAGGGTGACCTTCTGACCCCTCAGCCTCAAAAACTCTGTCCAGAATGTGGTAACCACTGCAGCCCCAGAAAGGAACCCACCAGGCCTGATGACCTCCGTACCTGTGTAAAAGAACCTTGCACACGTCCCCGTCTCGCCACCCAATCAGTAAATGGCTTCTCCCTGCTCCCTTTCTGTAACCCCCCAACAATAGGGAAAATACATTTGAGCTTCATCTCCTCCACTGTCCAGCATGTATTAAGAGAAGATGCTTTCTGCAGGCAGGGTGGCTCACGCCCACCCTCCCAGCTATGCCGGAGGCTGAGGCTGAAGTCCCACAAGCTTGAGAACATGCAATGTGGTAAGATCTTGTCTCAAAATTTTAAAAGAGTGAGCATATAGGAGAGTGGGAAAGTGCTTGCCTAGGAAGTACAGTGGTCCCTCAAGTTACAGCTGGCTTGGCATATGAACCTGGGTTATGACCAGAATTTTAGTTTTAACTTACAACCAAAGTCTTGAGTTGTGGGCCGCTTGTGCTTCCAGATGTTCTCAGATACACATTTAACCCTTCAGGAGGTCTGGAAGGGACATTACAACACCCTTTCCTGTAGGGGGTTAAATGAGAAACCCTGGGCCAGTGTCTCTCTGAGGACACTGAGATCTGCTGTATACAGGCCTGAGCCTCCAACTGACAACCTGAGTTACAACCAGCCCCCAGGAATGAACTGAGTTTGTAAGTCAACAGCCTACCGTAGAAGGCCAGGCTTCAATCCACACGTGAGGGGAACCACCCTTGGCCATGAAGGTTACTGGCTCAGTACCAGTCTCTGAGTAAGTGACAGTCAGAGGAAATGTAGCTTGTACAAGGCTGTACTACTCTGAGCCAGGCCACTGTACCACCTTCGGATGGTGTTCACTGGCACGCACCACAATATCCTTTATAAGAAACTAACAAATGTATATATTTTCTTAAACTCTGTTAGCTGCTCTAGTGAATTAAGTGAACCCACTGAGTGAGTTGTGAGAACCCCAATTTACAGCTGGTGCATAAGGAGCACAGGTTAAATAACTGGGCCATGTGACTGGCATCACAGAGGTGTGAACAGGGCAGTGCGGTGGAATAAGCCTCAACCTGTAAGATAGTCTCTCCAGGTAAATAGTATCAGAATTGAATTTTCATTTGTTGACTCACACCCCGATATATACAAATTCTAATAAGGCCCCAACAAAGTCAAACTATTTATAACATAAAAAGCAAAAACCCAAACCTGCTGGGCATGGTGGTGCTTTCAAGACCAGCCTGGGCTGCAAAGTGAGCTCAAGGCCAGCCTGAACTGCATAACGAGACCCTGTCTCAAAAATACAAACCAAAACAAACCAAAAAAAACCCCCAAAAAACAAAAAACAAAAAAAACCCAAAACACAAAAACAACAATAAAAAAACCCAAACCAAAACAAAAACCCACCTTATTTTTCTATACTGATGGTTTGACTTAATGAATTTTTTTGGGCGGGGAGAGGATCTGAGACAGGATTTCACTGTGTAGCCCAGGCTGTCCTTGAACTCACAGCGATCTTCCTGCTCAGTCTCTGAGTGCAGGGATTATAGGCGAGCGCCACAATGGCTGGCTCTGATTTAATGAATTCTCACTTTTCATTTTCTCTCCTGAGATAGAGTCTCACTGTGCAGTCAAGACTGCTGTCAAACTCACAATGTAGGCTAGGCTGGCCCCAAACTTGTGATCCTCCTATGCAAGTCTCCCAAGCTCCCACGGGCACCACCACATCTGGCTCTGATTAATCTTAAAAAAAAAAAACCACTTGTACCAAAGTACTGTGTACAATCACATGTACACAAAGTAAGATATAAGTAGACAGTATTTATGTATTGATTCATTGTCTTTTTGAGACAGAGTCTCATTATGTAGTTTAGACTGGCCCTGAGCTCACATGTAGCCCAGGCTGGCCTCAAACTTGCAACAATCCTCCTGCCTCAGCCTCCCGAGTGCTAGGATTATGTGTGCTACCATGCCTGGCTAAGGAGACAATTTTAAATGACACATTTTCTATTTTTAACAGCTTGGATTCCAGAAATAATAATTTTGCTACAGCTGTCTGGCCCAGAAGACAGTGGTAGAAAAGGGCTGCTTCTTCCGTAATTCTACCTTAGAAACTTTGCTAAGAAGAAATCTTTCGGTTGAGCTGGTCTGTGGCTGTAAGCCTCTACATTAGTGTATATCTAGTTTTTTGGAAGACAGACAGACAGACAGACAGACACACATACACACATCCTTCTTCCAAAATATACATATTAACAAAAACCGAGGATATTCAAAAATTCTTACCAGAAAGGTCTACCACAGCCTCGTGACTGGAAATAGCTCCTTTCTCAATAAAAAGGTCTCGAAAATACTCGCTATTAGCTGACAGAACAGATTTATGAGCTTTGTACTCTTCTCCTTCAATCAACAAAGTAACATCACAGAACTGGTTGGAAAGTCTCTGCTCATTCAGCTGTTTCAGGACGGCCTGGCAGTGTTTCGGAGAAGAACGTTTTACCACTCCTTTGGTGTCAACCTGCCAGAATAAGTTTGAGATCAAGAGGTGTACTATGCGTCATCTGCATATTTCACCCCTAAGAGAAACCATTCCACTGTGACACACAGGAAGAAATAACTTGCCCTTTTTTAAATCTCTTTTTTTGCTGGTCCTGGGGATCAAGCCCAGGGCCTTGTGCATGCTCGGTTATTCTTTTATTATCTGTGTATTTAAAGTCCTGTGTCTAATTTCTTGTTATCTTTTCTTACAGGTCAGAACTTTGATGAAGCACAAAATGGATGTAGGTCAAAAACCAAATTGCCAGGCGTGGTGGCACACACCTATAATCCCAGCACTGGAGGCTGACACAGGAGTACTGCCTGAACTGCATAGTGAAACCCAAAGATAAAAACAAACATACGAACAAAAACTAAAAAAACTAACCAGAAAAAAAACAAAGACCAAAAACCTAGCCAAATTTTATCTTGCTGTACAATCTAAAGACTGGTCCAGAAGAGTATTTTACCTGTACCAATACATAATTACCAAAAAAAGGAAAGAGGGTAAGTAACAACAAATCAGTAAGAACCTATGTTCACTCTGGAGAAGTAAATTTAAACCAGCAAAGAGGCAATACTGGCGTACTTTTGGCTTACAGAGCAACACAGCGTATGACCCACTCTGTCTTATTCAGTAAACCCCACTTTAGACAGGGGGACTTTCAGTGTCAGTGTTAACAGTCAAGCAGCATAAGCATTCTGAAAAAAATAAAATTCACCAAGACTGCAGACATCAGTGTACTAATTAAATAATTAAATTAATGTTAACACTAAATGCAAAGTACCACTTACAAATACTAGCTCATGTTTGGACACTGGCTTCTTTTTCGAAGACTTGGAGGCTGTGGCTGGAGGTGAGGTGAAGTTGCCCAGGTCATCCTCGGACTCATTACTTTCTTCTCCAGACTCAAGCTCTAGGCCCAGTTCTTCCAACATTTCTGAGGCATCTGATATCGGACGGGAGCGATCTAGTTTTTCCTGGCATTTGCTACACTGTTTAATATAATCTTTGACTTGCTTTAATATACCTACAGTAAAAACAGAAATAAAATCAAACTTAATAGTGTTACCATCTTTTTTTTTTTTTTTTTTTTTGCGGTACTAGGGATCGAACTCAGGACCTTCTGTCTCTTACAAAAGCAGTTTATCTGTCAAGTGTATGTTCTTCTGATGTGTCTACTAAGTAACTTCAACTTCATTATTCAGTGAAATATTTTAATAATTTAAGTAACATAAAAGATGAAGTTGTAAGATTTATATTTAGATTGCATTTACTAATTCACTCTTTTTGTCTATTTATGTTGGAACACTTACCAAACTCCCATCTGCTGGGGAATTAATCTGTGTGCACAAAAATAAAACATTATGGTCTTTTTTTTAAAGGTCTAGGAATATATTTAATTTCCTTTTTAAAAACCTTTTCCTGTTTTATTTTCTGATAGAATTTTATTTATTTTCACACCCAAAGGTTTATTCACTTAACAAAGAACTGAATGTACATTATGTACAGAGGAAATCTGGTTAGTGAAGTCTAAAGCTGGGCATGATGGCACACACCTACAACCTCACCACTTAGAAGGCTGAGGCAGGAGAATCTCCAAGATCTCCAGACTATCCTGGGCTACAGAATTAAGAACAGAGCCATCCTGAACTAAATAGGAAGATTGTTTCCAAATAAACTTTTAAAAGCTTGTGTCAAGGTCAAGTCTTGTGGCACACGCCTGTAATGCCAGTACTCAGGAGGCTGCAGGAGGAAGAATTATCCAGCCTTAAGGATGAACTTGAATCGTGTAGGTAAGTGGATGTACTGGAGAATGTAACGTTGAGTAGAATAAATGAGATGCACAAGCTTAGATATTGCATTATTTCTCTTAAACGAGAAACCCAGCAGGGAGGCAGGATAATCTCGTAGTTCAGAGAACACTATGGTTCTGGATAATCCAGTGGTTCTGGAGTTACACTGTCTTAACTGAGAAACTGAAATATAAATAAAGGGTAGGTAACAGAGGGAAAAAGTTTCCCAGAGAAGTTGCCATTAATGAAAACATTGTGATTTTCTGCATTTTGTGATATTTGTGGTATTTGACAGATTTTTAGGGTTTAACTAAGCAGTTCAGGCTGGCCTCGGACTCACTTTGTAGCCCAAAGCGACCCTTCCTCCTCCCGTTAGTAACTCTTCTTGTCAGTTCTCTCCATGCAATCCCCTAATGCCAGGTGTTATACTGCACTGTACCAGGTAAAGCTAACTGTAAAAGAAAGGTGGTTTATTTACAGTGTTTGTATTGTGTGAGGGGGTTATGCCTTACACTGTACATTTATGTTAAAGGTGTATATGACTCATTCTGTTGAACTTGCAAACAAATGTAACTTAATTTTTTGTCTTTTTGAGGCAGGGTCTTGCTATGCAGTTCAGGCTGGCCTTGAGCTCACTTTGTTGCCCAGTCTGGTCTCAAACTCGAGACCCTCTTGCCTCAGCCTCCCGAGTGCTGGGATTGTAGGTATGTGCCACCAGGCCCGGCATCAAATCTGATTTAAGAACATTCTCTCAGAATGAAACTTGTTTGTAAGGCAGGGACTTGTAATTTCATTTCTTCATAGCAGCCATTCTTTCTTGGGTAAGATGAAATCTCCATGTTATTTTACTTCACATTTCTCTCACGTCCAGCAGTTTTGAACATTTTTCATGTATTTATCAGTGATTTGTTATTTCTTCTGAGAAGTGTCTATTCATTTCAGTTACCCATTTTTTCAATGGATTTTTTTCTTTGGAGGAGTCCTTTTTTTAAGTACTTTATATAGTCTAGATAATAGTCTCTGTCCAATGAATAACTGGCAAAAAAATTTTTTTCCCATTGTGTAGGTTCTCTTCACTATGTTGGTTGTTTCCTTTGCTGTTCAGGAAACTTTTAATCTGGCCTGACCCCATCTGTTAATACTTGGTATCATTTCTACTAAAAAAGTCCTTGCCTACACCTATGTCTTCAAGAGTTTCACCTACTTTATCTTCCAGCAAGTTAAATGCAGAATGCTATATTCTGCAATGGAAGGGTTCCACATTTTCCGCACCAGGTGCCTGTGATAATTCATCTTTAGCTGTAAAGGTCCTAACAAAACTGTTCACTGAAGCTGGACTCCGACATACAAATTACAGGTTGAGCATCTCTAATCTAAAAATCTAGAACTTAAAAAAGGAGGCAGACAAGTCACTAGTTCTTTTCTTGCTGTCCACATTCACCGAATCTTCATTCGCTCACACCTAACAATCTATACTGGCTACAAACAACGTCTCTAGAGTGTATATTTGTACTTTGTGGTACACTAAGAAACGGTAATTTAAAATGCTTATTTTATCAACTATCAACTCTAGATAATTAACAATATTTGCCACAAACACTGTATCCAGAGCAGTCAATCAGCATGACTGGTCTTTTTTATCATCAGAAGTATGGTATGCAAATTGGACTTTAAATTTTTTTGAGACAAACTACTTAGGAAGAAATTGATTAGTGAAACTTTTCCCCTTCTACTATTAAAAATGTACTTTTCCTACTAAGCTTTGTTAATATAATAAGCCTATTAAAAGAGATATTTATGCAAAGGGTTAAACATCAAAATAAATAGCTAATAACCAAAGATACATTGCTGATATTGACTAGGAATTCTAATTTCAAATGACAAAATATTAAAATAATAAAAAAATATGATGATCAAGGGGTTGGGGGATATAGCTCAGTAGTATAAGCGCCTGCCAGGCAAGCGCAAGGCCCTGAGTTCAATCCCCAGTACCACAAAAAAAAAAAAAAAGAAAAAGGAAGAAAAAGAGTGACGATCAAATGTAATAATCCATTATATGATGACATAAGTAGCATTTTTATGAAAACTTCAAAGCCAGGCATGGTGGCGCACGCCTGTAACCCTAGCAGTTGGGAGGCTGAGGCTGGAGGATCACTGCAAGTTTGAGACCAGCCTAGGATACAAAGTGAGCTCAAGGCCAGCCTGAACTGCATAGCAAGACCCTGTCTCAAAAAGTAAAAAAAAAAACAAACTTCAAAAAAGTAGTAAGAACAGTACTCCTACATTCTGGCAAACCTTTTAAATCTGTGGCTTAACACAAAGCAGATTATTAGAAATTCTCCTGCATTGTATCTGTTGTCACATACCGTTTGTCATACAACCTCTGGAAAACTCCATTGTATATACATGAAACAATAAGAGTAAAAAGCAAATAATGCTTTAAATGTTATCATGAAAATAATTTTAACCTCGTGGATCCTCTAAATGGGTCTCAGAGATTCTCTTCCTGCAAGGGGACCAGCTACCTGCTTAGGATTTGTAAGGATTTTGGAATTTCACAACTATGAACATATGGTTTCATTTTTAAATTCAGCTCATACATAGTCTTGGGTGTTTTTCTTTTTTTTTTTTTTTGAGACAATACACACTAAAAACAAAAATATAGATTAGACTACATCCAAGAAAATCCATTTAATACAGGAACATTCTCAATAGTAAACACCATACAGCACCACAAAACAGTGCTTAGGAAACTACGAAGCCTGCTGGGCATGGTGGCATGGCATATGTCTGTAATCCCAGCCCTTTGGAATGCTGAGGCAAGATTGCCACAGGGGCAAAGCCAGTCTGGGCTACATAGTGAGCTCAAGGCCAGCTTGAACTACATAGACCCGTCTCAAAACAAAACAAATACGTGAAGTCTGGTTAGGTGTACATGCCTAATAATCTTGCCTACTGAGGCTGAGGGTGAAGGATCCAAAGTCTGAGGGCAGCCTTGGGCAGTTTAATGAGACCTGCTCTCAAAATTTTAAAAAGACAGGACTGTAGGTCAGAGGTGAAATGCTGACCTACAGTAGTAGAAACCACGCCCTGGGTTCAACCCACAGTACCATGAGAAAAAGCAAAGCAAAAAACCCCCAACTGTGTGTTTTTAGTTTTGCCATCTGTAAAACAGTTAATTAACTATTTCCACCTCACAAAGTTTTAAGAAGATTCAGCAAAAAAAATAAAGTCCTCAAAACGATGTCTAAAAGTAAAAGCTTGGTCAGTGTTAACTTCAGCTATAATTACCATCTTTATCAAAGGTATTAAACTCAAGCCATTTGTTCAACAAGCATCTGCCCAAACGATCAGTTGTCTGAAAAGTAATTTAGATGTCCAGGGTGGTGGTGCACGCTTATAATTCTAGCATTTGGGACACTGAGGCAGGAGGATCTCTAGGATTAAGAGGCCAGCCTGGGTGACACAGTAAATTCAAGGCCACCCTGTACTAGATAGTGAGACCCTGTCTCAAAAAACCAAAATAAATAAACAAGTAATAAACCAGAACATAGGTTAGGGAAAGCATGTGAGAAGGATAGAGACCTGGACTGTTTTTAAAGGCACAAAAGGATTTAGCCAATGGTTTTTTTTTTGGGGGGGGGGTATCTTTTTGAGACAGGGTCCCACTGTGCAGTTCTGGCTGGCCGAGAACTCTCACCGATCTTCTGGCTTCAGCCTCAAGTGCTGGGACTGCAGGCGTGTGCACCACCCCTGGTACGCCATCATGCCTGGCCTGGCCAATAGATTTTGAGACAAAACCTATAAATTGACAATAAGGTGGTCTCACTTCTTTATTCACAGATGATGTCACCAAGACCTATGCATTAATTTCTGCAGAACCATACAGAGTGGCAGAGCCCTTCCTAACAGAACCCGTTCTAATGCGAGACTGTAAGGATGACTCATTTTCCTGGCGCGGTGGCGCACACCTGTAATCCCAGCACTAGGGAGGCTGAGGCAGGAAGATCGCCGTGAAATCGCGGCCAGCCCGGGCCACTTAGGAAAGTATAAGGGCAGCTAGAACTGCAGTGACACCCCGCCTCAAAAAAAAAAAAAAAAAAAAAGAATCTGATCTTTGTGTGTAACTCGCTGTCACACAAGGACGCCGCCTCCCCTCGGCCGCCCTACCGCTGCACCCCCGACAGAGCAGGACTCCAGGGCCGGGGGCCGGGACCGCACGCCCGCCCCGCCCGCCCCGCCCGCCCCGCCCCGCCCCGGCCCGCTCACCGCGCCACCAGTACGTCTTGGACAGGTCGTGCCAGGTCTGGTGCCGCGTGTGGTGCGTGCCGCCCGGGCCCAGGTGCGCCGCCTCGATGAGGCCGCGGCGCCGCTCGGGCTGCAGCACCACCTCCAGCTCGGCGAAGGTCTTGCGGTGCCGCTGCCGCCGCTGATAGTACAGTGTCCCGCCGCGCACCACGTAGCAGGCGGCCGCCTTGCGAATCTTTCGCTTCACGTTGCCCTCGGTGCCGGGCGCGTAGGGCTCGCGCTCGTTCGTCAGGTACCGCAGGATGGCCCGGTAGCTCTCCTCGCTTGACATCGCGGCTCCTGTCAGCCGCGGAGGAGCGATGCAGCGCGCTGGCCCCAGACGAGTGCGGCGCCAGCCGCGGCACTGTGAGGAGGCGCAGCTCCGCCTCCGGGGAGAGCTCTGCGAGGCCCCTGCGGCGCGCAGGGAGAACGGGCAGATTGGTAACCAGGGGGAACTGCACTTCTCCGGCGCGAAGGATCCTCTGGCGACTGACAAAATGGCTGCTGCACCACCGGAAGTGACGCAAGCCGAGGGCGGAGGCTGAGCCCCGATAGGAGCGCGCTCGCTTTCTGGCTCGAGCGAGCCCAACGAGTGACGTCAGCCCTGCGGACGGACATTTTGGAAGCGGGTAGACCCTTCCATGGAGATATAAGGGTCGTTGAGTAGACATTTTAAGTCCTGGCAGTTTCCTTTTCATCTTTCCCTTTTCCCACGCTCTCCGGAGAGCCACGTGTAAGTGGTGGTGGGCAGTTGTTATCCCACCCCAGCTACCTAGAGGAAATAAATCTGTGTGCGTCAGGTTTTCAGGCGTTACAGATTCGACCCTGGACCAACAACCGCACTCACAGGGAAATACAGATTCAGTTAACGTTATAAAATTTAGCCTTAGTTGTTTCTGAGCATAAACCAGTTACTCCCAATTACCCAAGGAATAATCGGGCTTTTCCCGTAAGATAATCATCTCGGAAGACGTACCTAGCACTGTCAGGCTGAGTTTACGTTTACGCGCTTAATATAAGCCTGTGTCTTTCACACACGCTTAGGAGAAAGGAGGTCTCCACCTTAGTGTGTTTAGGGATACTACAACCGACCCGACCAGCGCTGCCACTTCCCAGTTCCGGCTTTGGGGGTCTTCGGGGCCGCGACAGCCCTGCTCGGCGCGTCGGAGGCGGGCGCCGCTTCGCAGAAGCCGGGAAATCCCGGGCCCCTGCGCCCCGGGCCCGCCGATCCCTTGGGCTCCCGGGCCTACGTCCCTGAGGCTCCTGGACCCCTGCGGCCTCGGCTGACGGTGACGGAAAACCCCGTTCGGCTCGGGGTCTGCCAGGGCGCGGTCGCGGGCCGCACGGCGCCGGGGCTCTCCGCACGGACAGGGGTTCCGCCTGCGCAGCTGCCCTGTGCGGGGGCCGCGGGCCGCGGCTGGGTCCTGAAAGCTCGCCCGCGCTCCGCCCATGCGCCGGGCCAATCTTTCCAACGCCGCCGAGACTGAAGTAAAACTGCAGGTAGGACTGAAGGGCAACTACCAGCGAAACATGCAAAAGCCCCTCCACCCGTGCAAAACACCGGAAGTGAGCATTGCAAAACCAGGACAGTACTTTTCGAACCAATGGAAACAAACGTATTAAATACTCTCCTGGTGGTCACTATAGATTCCTCGGCAAAGCTTAATTTTTACTAGGGGAAAAAAACGTATGTTTTTTTAACACCAGGAGAGGTACCGTTTCTTTCCGGGCCAAGGACTCCTGGGCAACCAGTACGGTAAGTTCCAATTTACACCAGAGAACAAATGCTTTTAAAGGGACATTTCAGATAGATAATAGAAAACGGGGAACGCTTCCAAAGGGGGACCAATAGGATAATAGGAAGGGCAGTGGGATAAAAATTGTATTTTATGGCCACGTACTAACTTCCCACAATGACTTAGTGCAAACATGTACTAGTACAAACGTACTATAAAGCGGAAAAACAATAGGACACTCTTCACAAGGATAAAAAAGCGCTTTTCCAACAGGACTTTTTCCCAAGACCACTCTATTAGTTTTGCTTTTATCACCAAACGCCTACGGGTATCTTGCACCTTGTGACCGAAATGGGGTCTCCCTCAATTGCCCAGGCTAGCCTTAAAATTTCAGTCCTCCAGGATCAGCCTCCTGTGGAAAAGATTACTAGTATGCGCCACCATGCCTGGCCTGTTATTACACGTTTCTTACTGACTTTACATATTGTTTCAGAAAGTTTTTTTTCAGTATTTGGAACATGTACCAGAAAGGAAAAATGAATTTCTTCCTTAATAGGCACAGTGCAGATGAGGGGCCAGAGTAATATAGACTAACTTCACCTAGGATTCCTTTAGGGATGTTTAGCAAGTTTCTCTGGAGCATGTTTCGCTACATTGTTGTATCCCTGTAACTTTGCAAACCCACAGGTTACAAAAACAAGCTACTTTGTGTATATAAGTGCAAGCACCCATTGTTTTTTGGCAAATTACACTATTCCTTATCACTTATACACCTCCTGAACATCAGCGCTGGTTTTCAATTTGGCACACTTGTCAAACCATTAGCTCAACAAACCACTCTGGGAATAAGTACAATACACTCAAGGAGCAAGAGGAGGTTGTTTAAAGTACCTCCAATTTAACTAATAGTTAAAAGGTTGGTGATAACCTGCTTAATAGAAGGCAAATCCAAAATTACACAGGTCTTACGGATCATGGACAGAGAAATAACAGAAGCGCATATTTTAATAATCACTTTGAAGTAAATCTGTGCAACATTGTTTTATAGCCATGTAACAAAAAGGTTAAGAGAGTGTGTGCATCCTATACACATGAGCAGAGTAAAGTTAGCATTCAACTAGTGCATCAGTCAACATCCTGCCCACCAAAGCCCCCGACCCTAGGAGGCATTCTGCCTAACAGCGGGATGTTTGGCTTTGGCGCTAAGGGCAGGTAAGAGTCCATGGCCTCATGCACTCTACTGAGCCACAACTCCATTCCTAGGAAATCAACTTAAATTGTCTATGCCTTACATTCATAACTTTAGAATTCACCTATTACCACACAGACTCAACAATTCAGTTGTAAAAATCCAGCACGAATTAAAATTACAGATCTTTATTTAAAAATCTGATATGCCAATTTAGCGTTTCCCACCAACTCGTGGAGCAGAAACTTTCACAGGCTTCACAATCTTCTGTTTAGGTGCTGCCTTTGTGGGAGCCTATAAAAAGATAACAGGATGTTATGTAACACTGCTCCATGAAACTTCCAGCACTCACTTTTATGTCCTGATTCCGTTTATCTCCTAGACTGTCTTAACTGCATTCTTAATAACCTTTGTACATGAATGTAGTGTGGGTGAATTATACCCTAACAAGAATAAAATTGCTTTTTGAGACTGTCTCAAAAAACAAACACTGAGAAAAGTCAGGCAAACACTAGTCTGTCACCAAAACTTTTTGACTCTGAAATTATTTCTAAAGCTGAGTGTGGTGGTGCATGCCTGTGATCCCAGTGAGAGGCAGAGGCAGGAGGAACACTGAGTTCAAAGTGAGCCTGGACGACTACATAGACCCTATCACAAAAAAACAAAAAGCCTTAAATAAAGTATCTGGTTCCTGGCCTAAAGACTTCTTTTTTTTTTCTTTTTTTCTTCAGAGATCTTAACCCTTCATATATAAATCAGCTATTTTATTTCTAATAGAGCCTTGCACTAAATTTGTTATGACTGAAACTTCATTACCCTTTGGATTAAATATAAAACTTCCTATTGTATTAAGAAATCAAACAAACAAACAAACAAACAAAAAAAAAAAAACAGGCTACAAAATCAAAACCACCCAGAATTACCTTAGCAGCAGCCATCGCCGTCTTCTTAGATGCTTGCTTGGCCTTTTTGGCCTCCTTGGCAGCCCTGCAGTTAAAAATAGCTTTAGGGCGGCATTTTACTCCTCACAGGTACAACTTGTTAACAAGGAGCCAGAGTTCTAGACAAACACAACCATCACATTTCTTTCTCATCTCTGTTATTTGTACACTGAGTCTAAAAACTAAAGGGTTTGTTAATAAATTTCATCATTCAGGTTGGCTTCACAGGTTAGTTTATACAGTAATTTTAACTGTATACAGAATTGTAACAAGACAATTTATAAACTTTTGTATCATGAAACTTGATGAGTGAAAATTCCAAAACATCAGATTAGGTTCCTATAACCTGGAAAGCTAAACAACCTAAAAATAAAATTCACCCCAGTAGCTGAAATATTTACATAGTGAAGCAGTCTTTACCTGATAGCTTGCTCTCTTTGGGCCTTTCTAACTTCTGGTTTCTGATTCCTCTTGGCCATTATATCAGCAAGAGATGCACCAGTGATGGCCCTCTGGAATTTGACTGCTCGTCGTGTTCTTTTCTTTTGAATTTCTTCCTAAAGTGAAAATATGGGAAACATACCCACTACCCTTGCTTCATGAATTTGGAAAGAGAAATCTTTCAAGGTTCACTTCCAATGAAAAACAATCCATAGCAATTACTTGAAATAAAACATGCTGAAGTTTTCTGCTTAAGAACTTTTTAAACCATCTATTAACAACCCTGGCCTTTCTACTATTTGTAAGGACTAAAAATTGAACTGTGAGAAGCAATGCTCATTTCATAAGAATAACTGCTATGATCACAGCACTTTGGGAACCTGGGGCAGAAGGATCCTGAGTTTGAACCCATCATGGACAACTTCAAAAGACCGTCTCAATGGGAGGCTGGGAACACAGTTCAGTGTGAGGGTCCTAGGGTCAGTCTCCAGTATAACCACCAAGAAAAAGTGGTTTTAGGGCAAGGAATGTAGCTCAGTAGTAAAGAGCTTGCGTAGCAAGCACAAGGCCCTGGATTCAATCCCTAGCATCATGACAAAAGTGATTTTAGTATCTGCTTACATATTTAAGAATCTAACTTACCGAATGTAACTAACTCAAAGGTCTAACACAGAATAGATCATTCAAGATGACCCTTTACTCTGTTCCCATTCAACAGGTACTCTCCATTCTGCCTTTGCTCTTACTCTTCAGTCTTAATCTGAAAATTCTAGTACCTTATAAAATGGTATATTTTTATCTGGTTTATTTCCACTTAGCAGAATATCCTCAAGTTTCTTCTACTGTTGGCTGGTTGCCAACTTTTAAAGGATTTTTATTATCCCACTGTATTATATAGAGACTTGAGTACCCCGTTCCAAAATGCTCCAAAATCCAAGGTTTAGCAACCGTTTATAAAAGCACAAAATTCGACACCTAACTTCCTGTGAAGAGTTGCTGTCAAAATGCAGGCACAGGAAACTATTACATCAAACTACCCTCAGGCTATGTGCACAATAAAGGCTGTCCCCCTCAACCAAGTATCTCTGGTACACACAACTGTTCCAAATTAAAAGACAAAACAAAAACCAAAAAACAAAAAAACAAACAAACAAAAAAAACCCACACAAAAACTACACACACAAAAAAACCAATGACACTTGTTTCCAAGCATCTGCGATTGGATTTATCCTGCACGTTTTATCCACTCACTCACTCAAAGCCATTTAGGTTTCCCCTTTTGGCTGCTGTGAACAAACTGCATTAACAGTACTTTGCATTAAACGATTTTATTTCCCATGCTGCACCACTTTGCACCCAGCCATGTCCAGGAGTTCCCATTTCTCCGCCAAAACCTGTAATATGTCACTTTTCTTCAAGGACAAGCACCCAGAAGTCTCAGATTCACTTTTAAGTCAAAGTAGGGAAGCATATCAAACAAGCCTAAATATTCCAAGTCTCCAGGGTACTAACGTTAGTCCTACTACCACACTAAAGAACATTTTCTCAGCCAGGCCTGGTGGTGCACACCTGGAATCCCAGCACTCAGAAAGCTGAGGCAGGCAGATCTTTCCGAGTTTGAGACCAGCCTGGGCTACGTAGCAAGCTCAAGGCCAGCCTGAACTGCATAGCAAGACCCTCTCTCAAAAAAAAACAAAAAACAAACAAACAAAAAATCCTCATAAATCTGCATCCAGCCAAGAGTCATCCTTAAGAATGAACCAGTACTGCATTTTGGAGTCCTTGTCTCTATCTGGGGTAAGCCTCTAAGAACTATAATGAAAACGAAATGGCCATAATAAAAACTCAATTTCCACTCAACCAGAACGCTAAACTCAATAGTGTTAACACAAACTAGCTTAATATAACTCATCTGACTTCTACAAAAGGATACTCTCAAATTTCAACTCACTTTGAGCCCAAAGTGTTCAGGAAGTATTTTTCATATACTTTCACTTCACTGTTTCATGCTTTATAATTTGTAAGAGAATATTCACAAACTGTCTCACTTCCAGATCTACAGAGCAGAAACCAGTGCCCAAAGAGATTACATTTCTTGAGACGGCCCCGCAACACCAAGGCGCGTCACTTACCGACTGTCCCTTCTTGTGCTTTCTTCTGTAGAGGACAGTCCAATTTATCTGCCGAGGATTTCTCTTGGAAAGGAATGCAGACTCGCATTTTGCGTTTAGAAACTGGAAAACCTGGCGTGAAAAACTCAAAATTCAACTATAAAAGTAGCTGACCTTAAAATCTTTAGAAAATTACTATTCCAGTTAATGTCAACTTCTTCTATGAAATCGCAGCCGGGACCGAAGACTGTTACGGAGACAGGAAGGGGCCGGGCTCACTCCGAACGAGTGGCGGGGTGGTGTGTCAAACCCGAGCATAGGTGCCCGGCCGGCAGCTCGACACCTCGGTGTCCCGGCTGCTCCCCGCCACGGGGCCACCTAAGTTACAGGAACCGCTCCCTGTCGGGCGCAGAGGTTTCCCCGACCCTAACGGGCCCGAGGCCTGTTAGAGACAACACTGACTGGGGAGGGGAACGCGCCCAGGCCGCAGCAGACCGCCTTCTCTTTCCAGCGCTCCCGGAGGCGCGACTCCCAGAGGCGGCCCTTCCCTCACCTTCCCGTCCGTCCTGGCGTAGCGCCGCCCGTGTCCGGGGTAGATCTTGTACCCGCTGAAACTGCACAGCTCGACCCTGTAACGAAAAGTGAAATCCCATGACGGAAGTAAATAGGAACCATGTCCAGGACACCGGAGAGGCGCTATACGCGAGGATGGGAACAGATTGAGACTCAAAACGGCCCTCACTTCATGCCGGCAGTGGAAAGTAGACAGCGAAGATGGCGAAGAGAAGGAGAGGATCATGGGAACAGACTATAAGGTCGTGGCGGAAACTCCTCCCCCAGTTCCCGTTGACCACGGCGACCGCTGATGACGCCACCGGAGCGGCGAGGACGGCGGTCTCCCGGGCGACCCTAAACTCCTGAGGAATTTGGCAGGCGGCTGCGGGAGATTGCAGGGCGGAGAGGAGGTAACCTCCGGCGAGCGGCTTGGAGGCCTTGGCACCGGATCGGCTAGTTTCCTGCCGTCTCGCGTTTCAGAGTCAACCTGACGCGGAAACGTGAACAAAGGGCAGGCAGGGCGCGCTCTGTCCTCTCTCTCCTCCCTCACAGTCGAATACCCGCAAGTAAAACTGGAGAAAGTCATATTTTGCCCCATTTAAAAAAAAAATGAAATTTGGGGATCCAGGATTGTAGCTCAGTGGTAGAATGCATGCTTTGGCCCTGAGTTAAACCCCCAGCATCAGAAGAAACAAAATTGTTTAAGCATTTGTTTAAAAAAAGTAAAAAGGATCCCAAGCTGTCCCCCGTTGTGATGGCGCTTGGTAGTAACTGAGGTGAACATTCATCGAGCGCTCTCTCGGCACTAGGAACGACGCTAAAGGCTTCGCATACGGTAGCCCGACGGCGTACAAGACTCCCAGCGCGTGCGCGCGGGACCCTGCGGAGAACTGTCGGGGCGGCTGATGCCCGGGGACGCCGAGGGCCGACCGCGACCGGAGAGGGGAGCCGTGGATTTCCTGAGCCTGTCTATACTGCTGGAAACTTGAGCGTACGCGCCGGAAGGTCAAGAAGCTATTCTTGAAATCTGTGGGAATTTAGGACTAGGAAACTGAAATATGATTTGTGCTTTCTACGTGTACAAGCGATGTACCCTAAGAAGCGTTCTGTAAGATCGTTGAAAAGATTTGACTGTCCAAGAAGGGGGTTGACTAATGTTCAGGAAGCTGTGTGGTACGGCCTCAAGCGTGAGTTAAACGACGGTGTGGACAGACCCAGGGCTTCCCACATGCTCGGCAAGTGCTCTGCCTCTGAGCTGCATCGGCAGGCATTCTCAAACTGGTATTTCAGGATTCTTTGTAATACACGGCCCGCCCCACAACTTAAGCTGTGCTCAAAATACTCTTAGAATAGGGAGAAATTACACAGAAACTCCTAAAAGAGCTTACCTGAGTGTTACTTACGTTTTCCGCGGAATTGATTCTTTTTCTCCTGTCGTAGGCAAAAGGCTGAGAAGTGCTCTGTTCTTTTTTGTTCAGTTATGCAGCAGTGTTGGTGCTCTTCTCAGACTAATTCCGAGACGCAGTGGAGCGATTTTCCTTCCCAGCTTCATTCTTTTGCACATGTATTAGTTTGCTGTGGTTGCTGTGACAATTACACAAACTTGCCAGCTTAACACAACAAAAACAGTCCCTGCCAGTTCTAGGAGCCGGACATCCACTATCGATCCGAAATCAAGGTCTCTGTGCTGTCTCTCCGTTCTGAGGAAGAACATGTTCCTCGCCTTTTCAAATTTCCATCAAGAGAAGCCACTTTTCAATTTTTTACTTCAGTTTTAAATTTCTAGGCCATAGAAACTGAGATCATAAATGTTTTAAAACCTCTAAAGGCCAGGTGCTGGAGGCTGAGGCAGGAGGATTGGTGGAGTCCAGGAGTGGAGGCCAACCTGGGCAACACATGCTGCATTTCAAAAACAAAAGCTACTATGTTTTGGGGGCGATTTGTTAACATAGCCGTAGATAGGTCAGGGAGTAAGGGCGCGTGGTAACAGGAGCTTGCTGAGCTGTGGTATCATTGCCGAGGGAGCTGATGAGAGGAAGGGACAGCTTTGTAGAGGAAAATGTCAGGTTTGGAAAGGCTGGGCTCAATATTCCCACAGGGCTTGAAGCTAGCAATGTATAGTGGGAAATAAATGCCGAGAAACTTTTGCAATGAGATACATTTTGGAAGTAAAGACTTGATCACAGGCTACTTGGGATGGCATCGCGTGGCGTCTTGGGGTGGCTCCTCCAGTCACTGAGTTCGGGCTGTGAGATACTTATTATAGATCTAGTGTGCTGAAAGGATGAGGAAGCAAACAGCAGGGAGAGGAAGAAGCTGAATACGTCCCAGACCCCTCCAAACCTCAGCCAACCCTAACAGGAGCTCTGGAACAACTATCACCAGCCCCAGTTGTCCTGCCTTGGGCCACAAGGTCTGGGCTTGTTGTACCTCCACCTTGCTGAGCCCGATACGGGCTGCCCCAGAGAAGTCAAGATGAGGGTTCTCAGCAGCCGAGCCAGGCTGTCCTGCTGCTAGAGGACGCTGCCCCATGTTTCCCACTGTCAGGTAGCTTGAAGGGCATCTGGGTAATGCATTTCTGTGTCTTTTATGCTTACAAAAGGTGAGTAGGTGGGATAACAAAAACTAATCATGGCAGGAGGCTGAGGCAGGAAGCTATCCTAGGCTACATAGTGAGTTCAAGACAGGCCTGAGTTGTGTGTGACGAGTCATTCCAGGCTGAGATCCTGTCTCAAAAACAGAACAAAAATCCTAATAAGGAAATGCTAATATGTAAAGGATAGGAAAGTGGAGGAAATAGCATCACCTAAGGGAGACTGGACAGAAGATCCGGTCCAAAGAAGGATTTTGATCATGCTAAACAAAGGCCACATACGGTTCAAGTAACATCAAAACAGAAGTGGTAAAAGTGATGCCTGGGGAAGGGAAGGGCCTTTCTCAGGCTGTGCTTTGTGTCTAGATGACCCCCAAGCCTCGCGTAGTCACAGGGTTCTTCATAAGTGGCTGAGTCTGGTGTGTGATTGATTCATAGTGCAGCACTAGGACTGAGGGTGCTGGGATCAGGGCGGTGACTGCTGGTCAGCCCACTGACTGGGTTGGCACTGTCCAGCCAGCAGGAGGCAGGATGCCCCATGAGGGGCGGAAGGAGGCTTGTCCCGGTCTCTCTCGCTGCCTCTGCTGTCCCCCGCCGCCCTGCACTGTCGTCCCTCTGCCACGCCCCCGCCGCGGAGCCAGCTGGTTATGGACCGAAACCTCTACGAAGTGGGAGCTGGATAACCCTTTCCCCCTTTACCTTTGGGTGTCAGGGGTTTTGTCTCAGCAATGAGAGAAAAGTAGCTAAGACACTTAGTGTTTCCTTCTAGCCCCCCTCTCTTTCCCAGGATATTGAGTCCTGGGCTTGTCTACCCTTCCGCTGTTGCCATTAGGGAATGCTTTGAAAGGAATGCTTAGTAACCGGATTAGAAAGTAAGGTCTAAAAGTTGTACAGTGCCTCTTGATAGAAGTGCACAGTAGTACCTATGAGACGTTTTTAAAAAATATAAATCTAGTCACACGACCCATTTTAGGAAATAAAGGGGGCAGAGGACATGTGCGGTGACTCCAAAGGGATGCAATTGGCAAAACCTATTGTGTGAAAAGCAGGATGACAAGCTTTTCAATAAAATGTAATGTGTGTGTGTATGTGTGTTTGTGTCTGAGAGAAAGACAGAGAGAGAGAGAGAGAGAATTTGTAGACAAAACCAGGTACATAACTTCACAACTTTCAGGGTCATGAGGGTCTTTGTTCAAAGCTAGGAAAATGTCATTCAATTTACTAAAATACTATTTATTGTTTACTCTCTTTTGCAGTCAGCATCTCTAATCCCAGACTGGGAGGATGGGGCAGGAGAATCAAAAGTTCAAGCCTCTCCTGGAAAACACAGGGACTTATAGAGAACCTCAAAATAAAAATTTGAAAATGGCTGGGGCTATAGCTCAGTGGAAAGCCCCTGGGCTCAACCAGTAACACAAATAATAAAAATAATAATGATAATAATATGTGAAACAACACACTGTCTACAAGGGACTTACTTTAAATTTAATGCCGGCAATGGTCTCGCATGCCTATAATCCCAGCACTTGGGAGGTGGAGGCAGGATTGCCATGAGTTTGAGGTCAGCCTGGGCTATATATCAAGGCCCTGTCTCAAAAATAAAATTATATTTTCATGATTAACAATTTCAATTATTATATGCCTCGAGACTGAAAGACCTAAATCCCACAGCTCAGTCCTGAGTGAAGTGAGCATCACTTGTACTACTTTGTAAGTTGAAAACATTTTAAGGGCTAGAGGCTTAGCTCAGTGGCATATTCTTAACATGTTGGAGGCCCTGAATTTGATCCCTAGCACCACACGTACGGTACATAAAATATTTTACAATGAAAAACTCAATTTGTGACAGCTTTGTTCATAACAAATACAGGAAATAGTTTAGGTGTCCATCAGCAGATGAATACACAAGGTGTGATCCAAAGATACAGGGACCATTTAGGTTTTAAGAGCTTATTACAGCAAGAGAGACACTGCCAAGAATGATGGCATAAGAATGTTCCAAACAAGAGAGGGTATTTTGGGGGGAATTGATGGCAACGTATCTTTTACTGTAATACATTTTTAAATCTAAATAATCACTTTTGATCACTTGCTGTTAACTGTTTATAGCAGTTTCTGTTGAATAAAAACATCATAGTTTTGTTTTTTTTTTTTTTTTGTCTGTTTGAGACAGGGTCTCTCTATGCAGTTCAGGCTCGCCTTGAACTCACTCTGTAGCCCAGGCTGGCCTTGAACTCACAGAGATGCTCCTGCCTCAGCTTCCTGAGTGCTGGGATCACATGGGTGTGCCACCATGCCTGGCTCTAATGTGTGTCTTCATCCACCTTATTCGCTGGATCTGGCACCTTGTGATTTCGGTCTCTTCCCCAAAGTCAAAAAACCTTAAAGGTGAACATTTTAAATGAATGCAGGACATTGGTAAAACCACAACAGTACACCAAAAGATATTCAAAAAGGACTTCCAGATCTGCTTCAGAAAATGATAAGAATGATGGGACCAGTGTGTTTGAAATGGGGGGAGTATTTTGAGGGGTATTAATGGAATGGGTCTTTTACAGTCATAAATTTTTAAAAATTATTAACCACATTTTTTATCACACCTCATATAAGAAAACTATACTATGTATTTGTATAATGTACTACTCAGTAATACACTGGAATGAACTAGTAATGTACGTATTAACTAACACAGATGAGTATCAAACTTTATGCTAATTACTTATAAAAAAGCAAATATGATATGATTCCATGTGTCGCAGTAGATCAAGTTCTGCACCGTGCACAGCTAATCCAAGGCAGGGACGGGGCGGGCATCAGAGCAGCGGTTGCCTCTGGCTGGGGCAGGCAAGAGCAGCTGGGAAGGAAGGAACTCTCCGTGTGGATGGCCCTGTCCTGTGTTGCCATGAGTTTTAGGTTAATTAAACAGTCTGTCAAAACTTGAGAAAATGTTCATTTAAGATTCGAGAGTGTCACCGCATGTTTGCTTCAAAGGCCTGGGGGTGTCAACTGGTGGTGTTTCACTTGCCTCGCATATAGTTTAGGTACCAAGCACTACAGATACAAAAAGACAGAAAGGAAACTGGAAAATCCTGAGTACCAACTCATGTAAAACGTGTTAAAATATTTAAAGAGGTGTATTGATACACTAAAAACCAACGTATTGACAGAGGACAGAGATGTGACTATTAAAAGTATGATAAAATATAGACAGTAAAATCAGAAGGTGAGTATGTGAGTGTTTCCTGTAAAATTTTTTCAAATTTTTCCTGTTTAACATTTTTCATAGTGCAGCATTTTGGGAAGCTAAATAACGCGAGCCACCTTCAGGAAGAGTCGGGTATTGCAGATTGGCTGACAGCAGCAAGCCCCGCAGAGCCTGGCTTTCGCACGACTGGTGCGTAACAGCTGCCTCTTACCTTACACACCCTGCAGGGTTTTCCTCATGGGTCCAAGCTGTCCTTTCTGCCTGGAAAGCTTTCTTTCCTTTAGTTGGGTGAATTCCTACCTAAATGTTACTTTCTCCGTAACAGGGTTGGCAGACTTTTTCTGTAAAGGACCAGATAATGAACATTTTAGGTCTTTTGAGCTAAGACGCAAAATTGAGTATGTTCTGTAGGTACTTATAGAACAATGAAAAGAATTCACAACATTTTACTTGGTAAAATTAAAAATATAATATTGAGTACAAGTTTGTAAAGCAGGTCTAATGAGAAGAATTAAATTTTTTTCAGATATTTTTCTGTTTTTTAGAGGTAAATAATAACATTTTTCCTAATTGGATTTCAAAGTTTTTTTATCTCTATCAAAATTGCAATATCTGTCAATCCTGATTTATAACAAGATTTTATAAATTGCATCTTTGAAAAGTATCTTTCATGTATGTAGGCATGGCATAATACTGGCATCAATCCAAGGGCATGTATTTTTTTTCCTTTTTTTTTGGTTTTTGAGACAGGGTGTCACTATGCAATTCAGGCTGGCCTTGAGCTCATTTTGTGGCCCAGGCTGGTCTCAAACTCACAACACTCCTCCTACCTTAGCCTCCTGAGTGCTGGGATTACAGGTGTGTGCCACCACACCCGGCAAAGGCATGTATTTTGAATTGAGTATTTTAATCTTTTTGAAGTCAGTGTTACAGAAATAATAATATTCTCTTGATGCTTGCCTTTTAGCAAAGTCAGATTAGTCATTTCCAATTTCAGGTTAGGTGAAAATTTCTTAACTGCCA
>PVLD010008558.1:0-43772 GCA_004027595.1 Dinomys branickii
CAGAGTTCCTTCCAGAAATCTTGTTTTATTCTTTTCAGACTGTGGTCCACCTCCTTCCTGGGCCTTCAGTATCTGCCTGTCTGTCTGTCTGTCTGTCTCTCTCCTCCTCCCTCCATCCCATCCTCATCTCCTTTATCTCCTCAGTCATTCCCACATTTACCCCATTTCAATCCCCTACATCATTATCCTCATTCTAAGATCATAAAGGCTTCAGCTAATTGGGAAGCAGAATGGTACCGCCAAGAGGTTTCTAAGTTATTCTGGAGGTAGAATAAATGAGATATTTGTGGGTGATGAGGATGATTCGGTTTCTATCTGGGTTGATTTTGGTTTCAGGTGGGTCATGGGAGGAGCCCTGTGGAGATGACGTTCCACTTGGGACATATTTATAATGAGGTACCACAGAAGTTAGAGCCATGACTGGGAGTCAGGACGGGGGCAAAAATTTAAGGTCCCATTTGAAGCAAAGAAAATGAATGAAATCACCTGAGGGAACATGAGCATGGACCAAAGAAGGAATTTGAGGCATTCCAACATTTAACTTGGGACATCATGGCAATTTTGTGTCAAGGTGCATACTGACAAGTGTACAAAACCCACAACTCTTCTTTAGAAGTATTTCTATTGATGAGCTGCTAATTTTAATTTAATGAATTTTATTCTATTAAACAATGTGTGCTTAACAGGAAAAAGTATTTTAAAAAGTATTAAATTTTTAATATTTATTGAGTGTTTATAAAAAGCATCAAAGCTTTGGACATCAATTGTTTTTGGCTTGCAAAGTCTAAAAATCAACAACAGAAATAAATTACTGGATGTGCTACAAGGAAAATGCAAGCAGAACTATACTAAAAACATAGTCTTTACTTCAATTATCACACCTAAGGCAGTATGTTCGTCCCACACATTGTTTATACTGACAGCACATGTTTTTTGCTTTCCTGGTCTTTTTGTAGGACATACTTGACAGTAGCTGGTCTTGCTGTTTTGTCAGGAAGTTCTATCACATCATATAATTTGTAGTTAACAGGAATATAAAATATCAATAAAATAAGGCATTAAATTCTTCATGTGTATTGTGCATTTAGAATAAACACCAACATTTCATATGTTGTGTACTTGCTTACAAAACCTAAAAGATACATCAGAAATAAATTCCTATGTGAACTACAATGAAAATACCAATAGAACTGTGCAATAAAAAAATCTCTTCTTCAATTACCACACCTAAGGCAGTTCTCACAAATGAAAGTTCTCACTGCATGTTTCATGCACAAGTATCACTTATACTACTAGCATATATGTTCTGTTTTCCTCTTCTTTTTTGTAGAGCACAAGTGACTGTCTTGGTTACTTTTCTCTCACTGCTGAGACAAAATATCTGACACCCAGAATTAAGGAAAGAAAGGTTTATTTCTTTTTTTTATTTTAAAAATAAAAGAAAACATATTAACAAACAGACATCCATTTACAAAATAGCATAAGAACAATACAAACAATACACAGTTACAGACAAAGTGGTAGGAAATTAACAATGGTTGTTGTATTACCTATAGATATCTTCAAAGTGGTTTCTCAGGAAAACAAATAGAGACATGCAATAATGATCAAACAAGTAATCATTAACTGTTCCTTTCAGTAAAGCAATAGAAGACACTAGTACAACTGTTAGTTATCCTGTATACACATATGTACATGATTTCCCCTTCTTCCCCTTCTACTTTCCCACAGACCAGTTGCCCATTACTTTTGAGCATTTTCCAGGAAGGCTTATTTAACTTACAGTTTGCAGAGGTTTTCATTCATATTTGGCTGGCTCCAGGGCAGAGTGGCACATGGCAGAGGGCAACGGTTCATGGTGGCAGGTGGAACAGCAAAGCAATGAGAGCAGAAGGGAGGAATGGTGGGGAACAGCAGGCCTCTTTCCCTTCCTTATACTGTAAGCAGGCTACCCCCACCCACATGGAGATTATATGAGTGATATGTAGCACTCACATAATCTCCATGCCCTCCTCTTGCACAGGCTGAGGATGAATATAAAGCACCCTGGCTCCCTGCTGAATCAGTTAACCTTCTAAACTTCTCAAACTGAAACAATGAACAACATCCCAGAAGGGTGAGGGGCATGTCCTTTTTACCCCAGGATGCAGAACTGCTGAGTCGCTTAGCCAAACCTCTAGACTCCCGAAGTTGCCACAATGTCTCAACCATAGCACTGACATCTTTTTGGTTCCTATTGTTGTAGTAGGTCTTTGTGTGATATTGCATCTGCCTGTTCACCTGTGTGCCCCACAGTTGTTTTTTGTAGTTCCCTGGGCAGAAATATTTGTCTTTCCTCTGTTATAAATGATCTCGTATGAGTTCCAGCCCCAATCCTCTAAGAAAATTTCTCCATGATATTTTATACTTCTTATTTTCTTGTAAACTACCAAACTATTCATGCCACATGTTTAGGATTGAGTAAAACAACCATTGGCCAACACTCTGTGTTTTGAGTGACATCATAGTTGCTGCATAACTCATCAATAACATCTATTCCATCTTTTGTTTTATTGTAAAAAGTTACCACCTCAGGCTTCAGTTTTATTCAGGTTTCTCTGTCAATTTTTCCATCATGGTGCAGTGTTGACATCAGCAGGGCCAGTTTGTTTTTATTTGCCACACACGAAGCCAATGTTATATCTTTCTGAAATCCAAAGATTGATTGCACTATATAATTCTGTTTTAAAATTGCAACATTTCCTTTGAAATTCTTGCTTTGTTCTTGTGCTGATCAACTTGTGCTCTGTTAGCAAAGGAAACACCAGTTGGAAACTGGTAAACCAGTTGTCAAATGTCACATTCCGATTACTTTGGGAGATGGGAGCAACAAGGCTGTTCACAACTGCATTTGGTTAATTACTATGTGAATAAAGACCTGGTGGTTGAGTTCTGGGATAAATTTCTAAATTGAATGTATATGTCTTCATATCTAGCAGGGCATGTATTTTTATACCATCTTTGGAAGGCTTTTTCCCATATACTACCTAAAGCTATAGCAACCAGGTTTTTCATGTGCCCTTGTACTGAATTGGACTACTTCAACAAGAAAAAACAATAGAAAAAAAATTTTTAAAAACCAATCATAAATGCGAGAAATTCAACAATGAGCATTTAATGGGTAAAATGCACCTGTTGCTGCTTTGGAACTTCTGTACACACCTTGCCATTCGCCTGCAAGTGGGTGAATGCACAGATGGGTTCCCATTTTCCCCAGGCTCAGCTACTGTGAGCCACACTCAGATTCCATTATAGCAAATTAGATGTTTGCAGGACAGAAGAATGGTACAGGATTTTATTCCTGGTGATGCTCAGAGGTACATACACAATACATAGAGCATTGCGAGGGTAAAAGTCTCAACTGGACACTTTTATACAGGTGTATACACCTTGCCACTCATTGTACCAAGTGAGTGAACAAAAAAATTGTTTCCTGTATTGCTCAGGCATAGCTACTGATATGCACAGCCAGCTATCATTATGCTAAATTACATAATTTCATGAGACAATTTGGGGTGGATTATGGCACCCCTTATGCCAAAGAAACAGAGGAGAAATATCCACAAGTAAAGAAGAACCAGGAAAAATCCTCGTCCCAAATGCTAAGGGAAGAGAAAATTTTAAGAAAGTGGGAGGTGGGTTTTGGTGGGTGACTGTGAAGAAAGACAGAGATACAGTAAGCTGAAGGACTGATACAGGCTCTCTGGCTTAGAGGTGGTGAGAAATTGTTCTCACCCAAATATCTTTCTGTTTGGGTGGCTTTGCCTCTCACTGAAAATCTGAGATGAGGGTTAACAGTTCTTTCTGAATCTGGGGGTAAGAAGTTGGACTCATGACTCAAACTCAAAGGAAGCTTGCTCCCACTGAGGTCTTCGATTTTTTTTCATAGTAAGGAGTCCCACCTGGTTTTTTAGACCTAGTTCTCAATATTCCCGATGAATAAGCAATCAGGACACTTAATATTTTCCACATAGTCTTGATTATCTCTCTCTATTTGTTTGCTTTGTTTTTACTCAGGATGTCTGCCGGGCCTTTGACATTTCCACAGATCATCCTGTTGATTGCCATGGTCCTCCGAGGCTTCAACTCACCTCACAGCCTTTTATGACCTCACAGATTGGTGCGACTCCTGATTTGATGATCTTGAATTAGTTATTTGTATATTAGTCTTATTGCTCCTTTTTAATGTAAGCTGCTTCCTGGCTGATTTTTTTTTCTCCAGCAGCACTCACACAACAGCAGGATCTACACATGGGATGTGCTCAGCAAACACTAGTTGAATTCACAGTGAAGAAAACAGGGACTGAATTACAATGGACAATGAATTAATAGGGAATGAATTACAAGGGTTCAAGGGATCCTTGGCAGTTGTTCTTCTAGGCAGGTATACATTCTCAGTAGATCATGTGGCTTTGCTCCTCATGCTGATTAGGGAGATGAGGAAATGCAGTACACGTGGGGTCCCAGGGGGTGAGAACCCTCATAATCATCTGCACACTCTTCTCTCCCATCTGGGACATGATTAACAATTACAGATACCGAACCTCTGCTTCACACACTATGGATTTCATAATGTTGAAGAGTCACAGTGTGCAAAGTAGGCAAAACAATACTTAATTTGACTCCATTTACATGAAGCTGGAACGCAGGCAAATCCAACCCATGGTGTCAGCACTGGACACAGTGGGAAGCTGGTACCAGCTTCTAATATTCTGCTTCTGGGTCCGGCTGGTAGTCACCTGGGTGGATTCATGTTATGATAATTCACTGGGCCACACAATTATTAGTTACACACATTTCCTTAGGCACGTTACTTACACTCATTTAAAAAGTTTGTTTTAAAAACTTAGTTGTGCATGTGTCATGTCCTAAGAAGTTTGTAGTAGAAAACAAAAATCACTTAGGGTGTTTCATATGCTTAACTTTGAATTTCTGTAAATGTTTTAATGAAACAAAATCAGTGACTACTCAAATACTAAATCTTTTTAAGTAATTACCAATGAAGCTGTGCTCATAGCAAAACATGAAAAGACAAAAGGAAGTCCATTGTGAAATGTTAAAAGTAAATGTTAAAGCAAACTACCTCCTGTAACTGCTGATTTCTGGCTATCTGCCGGGGGAGGTGTATAGCACAAATCTATTTGTAATTTTTTTTTTTAAAGTCTGTAATTACACGTTGCATCAAGGAAAAGCAGCCAGCAGGAAGGAAATGAAATTATTCTCAGCAGCACAGAACCAATGCCTTTTGTTACTCCCGTGCTGCACGGCAGGTGGGGTTAGGGTAATCACAGTAAGCACCCTGAAAGTATGACTTTATTTTGCACAGGTTTACCTTTAACCATGCTACACGCAAGATACTCAAGAGCTGCACGGAATGCTTATTTGATACTATCCCAGGAACTACGACTTTTACTGAAAGTTGCTAAAACAAAGAGGCCCAAGGAGTTACTCTTTTGCTCCTTGTCTTTCTATTCCAACAACTGATGGTAAATTTTTCACTTGAATTTATAACTTCCTGGAGGGCAATATTCCAACTTTGGGAAACATTCCTTTCAATGATAAATAGAAAACACAGGGAACAAAGCAGAGGTGCAGCTTGAAACCCTTGCTTTTGGGGTAAGAGCTGGCCCGGTGGTCTTGTGTCCACTTGCCCAAACTCTCCTTACCCTCCCATGTGTAGCTGTGGCCCAGAAGGTTCTACTTTGTGTTTGCCTTATCGAAGCCCTGCCAGGCAGAGATGACAGCGATTAGGGTAGAAGACAGAGCTCTTCCTGCTTTGCATTTATATGGTAGATGCTAACACTTTGCTTCTAGCCTGGACTGTGAACCCCATCTGCAGGCAAGGACTACAGGTTCCTTATGGTTGTATTTTCATTGTTCAGAATATAGTAGAGGCTCAATAAATGGTGGCTACAGGAAGCAAGGAAAGGCCCTTGAATCAGGTCTCCCAGTTGTCCACGACTCAACTTCTGAGAGCTTTGAACTGTAACGGCCTCGGAAAGAGCAGTCTGTGGTCTCTACTGAGAGTTGCACTCTTTTGTCCCTTGGGATCACCGCACTCTTCTCCATCTGTATGGGGTAGAGTAACTATGGGAAGTGCCAAAGGGACCGAAAATCTGAGTCTATTTACTGGAGTCTGTTTTCTGATACTGGGAAACTATTCATGTAGAATTCTGGTTTGGCATTGATGACCTCTAAAACAAACATTCCAAGCCCCTCTTGACATGGGATGACACACAACTGCCAAACAATCCAAACACGAGGAGGGAGGTACCGTAACCCCAGCCTGCCAGCCTGCCCTATGCCTGCTGTGAGTTCATATCCTCTAAAATTGAAGAATGAATTCTAGAAACAATGGAGGTTAAGAACAGAAAGGATTTACTGGGGCAAAGAAACCTATATCTATTGGGAGAAAAGAACTCTTCTGTTTAAGAGAAACAGAATGGGTCCCAAGTGGGTTGCTGAGTACCCTGCTTCTCAAGAGAGTTTTATAGAGCAAAACCATGAGGTAAGCTAGGTCTCAGGTAAGAAAAACCATAATCAGCTAATAAAACTACAGGTACAGTCGCTTAGCTAACATTCATTGAATGGGATATCACAAGGTGAACGTGAGGTGGGACAAAATCATAATCAACCAATAAGATTAGAAGTATAGTCACGTAGGTAATACTGATCCAATGGGAAGTCACAAAGTGGATATGAGGTGAGACAAAACTATGGTAACCAATAAGATTATAATCACTTAGTTAATATTCATTAAACAGGGAAGCAAGTCATGTACTAAGCATACATGGAACAGGGCCTTTTCCTGAAAGGGAGGTTTTGGTCCCCCACCCAAGCAGACCCATACCTATTTAGAATATCAATTACTGCTGTTTATCCTTAGGGAAGGTACACAAGTGTAGTCGTTTTATCTTTTGTCTTGAGGTCTGGCCTTTAATGAATGTGCCTCCACCCACAGTTGTAATGTACCTGTATTAGTGTAAGTCACTTTAGCTGGAATCTGAGGGAAGCCTCTGACATCTTCAGAGTTCTTGCATGTGTGTTTATATTTTGTTGTTTGCATTTTTGTTTTATACAGAGTTTGACTAAGTATTCCAGGACGGCATTGAATTTACTGTGTAGCTCAAGCTGGCCTCAAACTTGCAGTCATCCCTCTGCCTCAGCCTCTTGAATTCTGGGACTACAGGTATGCAACACACTGTCTGGCTTTTTTTTTTTAAGATATGGTCTTGCTACATTGCCAAGTGTAGCCTCAAACTCATAGGCTCAAGCAATTCTTTGTCAGCCTCTGGAATAGCTGGGGACTACAGTGTGTGCACCACTACAAAGGCTTTTTGCACATGTATTTTAAGTAACAAAATTTGTAATCAGTCCCTTGGAAGGAGGCTGAACTGACTGGGGTGGAAGGTGAGGTAGAAGAAAAGTATATGGGAATTTGAAAAGGAGAATTCTGAGGGTTCTTGTATTAAAGAGCAATAAACGAAAAAGCTCTTAAGATTTGTTTTGTAAACTTTATGGAGCATTTGCAACTAGCATAGGGATGCAGATGTGATCTCCCATACTCTGTGTAGCTCCTAACAGCTCTTTACCATTGAAGTCCGTCAGCTATTGTATACATAAAATGCAGATCAGTCTCTCCATGTTCAGTGCTCTTGGCCTTAGTTGTAGACTAATGTGCTCGTTCCTGATCTTTTTCTTTGCAGTGCAATGTGCCATAACTGTAAAAGGTGTATTTGAGGACATTTCAAGCAATCATAAAATCTTCCACCACCTCTGGTTTTTGTGAGACGGTCTTGCTATTTGTCCAGGCTGGTCTCAAGTCTATGATCTTCCTGCACTAGCCTTCTAAGTGCTCAGATCACCACACTTGGCCTACCCCCTTACACTGATCATCGAATACAGTGGAATGTAAAATATGATCTGTACCATCCATTTGGTACACACTTAGTCTAAGTTTAATTCCTTTACATTTCGAAGCTTCAAATTGGTGAGAATACAATTTAAAATCAAACTTGTCAATAATTGGGTCTTCTGGTAAAATTTAGTCTTTAGATTCACACATGAAGTCCTCTTTCAGATCAATTTCCGACTATTCTAATAGTAAGGTGCATGTGGTAGGAACCCATTTATTTAATGGGTTTATTTAATTCTCCTCCCACCTTGGTGAACACAAAGATCTACTTGTCACACACAAGTAGTTTTCGTGGAGTGTATGCGTGGTTGTCTCTGGATGGTAGGGCTGGGTTTTTGTTTATTTTTACCTGCTAGTATTCTGATTTTTCTGTAATAAAGAAAAAAATTTAATTACTTTAAAGAGAACTAGGGTAATTGTGGTTGGGATGTGCAAAACCAAGAAATATTGGGAATATTCAGAGAATCAGATGACCACTACATAGATATATCATTTCCCTTCTAAGACTTGCCCTCACCAACCCATTTCCTACGTGGAGAGCAGAGTCTAAGCTGCAAATTTGTGTCACTTTTCTGCTTTGAGGTGTTTCAGTGACCCTGTTCACACTACAGTGCATGCGCAGGTCAGTTTGTCAGCTCCAAATGACAGATCAGTCAAAATAGCTTCAGTGAGGAATTCGTTGACTCATATAACTGAAGCCACCCAGTGGCAGCCGTGGACTGGCTGTAGAAGTTCAAAGACAGGCATTAAGGTTGCCCCATCTTCCTGATCCATCCCCGGTTCTTTTTTTCAGTTGGCTTTATTTCTAGACAGGTCCTGTCCTTGTGGAATCAACCAAGCCATTGGCATCTTCAAGCCCACATGGTAAGATTTAGGATCCCTGAAGAGGTGAGAGGGCTTTGCTCGGCCTAGCTCAGACGCTTTCCTCGAGTCCAGTCTCCCTAGAACCGAGTGAAGACTGACACAGAAGGGGAAGGGTGCTCTCCCAAAGGAGGAGATTTTAGGCAACCATCTACTGCCTGTGTGACTTGCCAGATTGTTTTCTAGCTGCATCTCATCTATTTCCAGTTCCAGGAACACGCTAGGCTCACCTCATTGTCTCTTATTCTGCACATACTTCTGCATTGGCTGTCTTGATTAACACCTTCAAGATCCTGAGATTCCTCTAGGATGCCTTTCTAGATGTTCCTGGTCTAGGTTGGGCACTCATTTATGTGGTCCCATAAGCATGTCATAAATACTCTTGACATCACACAACACTTTGTTGCACCTGTTTGTGTGAATTCTCCTCTCTCACTGCATTAGCTCTTTGAGTTGTTATTGCACAATGCTTGGCACATGGTAATTACTCCCCATGTTTGCTGAATGATTGAAAGATAATCTCAGTATGGGAGTGTTAGTCATCAGTTGTCACTGTGACTACCTGAACAACTTACATGAGGAAAGGCTAACTGGGCGTATAGTTTCTTTGCACTCTGTGACTTTGGTCCTGAGGTGAGATAAAACATGGTGATGGAACTCTACTAAGGAGACTGTTTCACTTATGACAACCAGGAAGCAAGAAAAAAAGTGAGGAAAGGGCCAGGGACCTTCAAGGACTCGTACCCTGGGATCTACTTCCTTCAATGCTGCCTGCCTCTCGCTTCCACCATTTGCTGATAGTCAGTTTAACTCATCAATGGGTGAATCCACTGATGAGATCAGAGCTCCCATGACCCAATCACTTGCCAACATGCCCACCTCTGAACATCACTGCATGGGGGACCCAGCCTTCAACACTCAAGACTTTGGGGGTATTTCATGTCCAAACCGTAACAATGCATGAGACTGTCCTGCTTCTCATAGAGAAATGTTTCTACACTCTAGGAGTGATACAGAATCCATCTCTGAAACATACACAACACACTGTGTGTGGACGTTCCTCCAAAGTCTCACATGGTCACGGAGGTGGGCTTTTCAGGGTCAGCTGATTTGAAAGTGTGCGACTGACTCATGGTCTAATGCTGGGATTAATGGTGTGAATGTTACACCCACCCTAGGGCAGGTATCCTGCATACAATATAAGGGACAGACACAGGCTTGCTCTCCTCTCCTACTTTTGCTGTCTTCTGCCACCATGAACTGTTGCCCTCTACCATGTGCCACCTGCCTTGTGGCCACCCAATTAGGGACTGAAACCACTACACACTGTGAGCTAAATAAATCTTCCTTCTTTTAACTTTGGGTGTTTGATATTTTGTCTCAGGAATGAGAAATGTTAAGATACATGTAATTTGTTAATTTGTGATAATGAAGTAGACATGAAATGTAAACAATATTAAGTATTAAATTAGGCTAAATTAAGCATTATTGGTCTTTGAATATGTTATACTCTTTTGACACATTGGTGGAACTGATTTGTTAGATCAGGGGTTCAGTGGAACTGATTTGTTAGATCAGGGGTTCTTGTAGTTCACACACCTCTAAGGGATTTAAGAACAGAATTCCACAGGTGTTAACATGGAAGAGGAAAAATTATTTTCACTAGACTATAACTGAAATTCAACATTTCCTTCAATTATAAATACAGACAATAACCCATAGTATCTGGGACTTCGTCAATCATAGATACAAGGTATTTTCTTATCACTTTACATTTGTTGCAGATGTGTTATTTATGCTACTTCAATGTTGTATCAATTAGACCCCAAGATTAAACTCACACATACACATATATTACCGTATCAGAATTTAACATATTTTGCTATATTACACTTACACAAGTTTTTAATAATTTCATGCATTGCACTTTTTTTGTGTTTAGGAACATTATTCTGACGTTTGTCCATGGCACAAAGAAGTTGAAGTGATCAAGGCATTTCTTTAAAATGAAATGAGATCAAAGTGTGATGATCTAACTCAAGAAACAAAGTTTCTAATGCCATGCTAAATATACACACCATAAGCCTTCTCAACAATCCTAGAACTATAAACCTAAGAAAAGATGCACTCTCACTTTGGAATTTTACCTGGACAGAAAGGCCACAAAATTAGTCTGAAAGTGTCTCTGAGTAAGGTTGGAAAAGCAGCGTAGGTGTATCTGGACCTACTTAAAAACTTCTGACTAAATGCTGCAGACCCTGGCTTACAGGCTTTTAAAGAAAGCAGATTTAATTTCCCCTCACAGTCATCTGCATAGATACCCACTAGAACACAAACTCACGTACCAGAACTCTTAGGACACACTCCGCAAAGCTGTGATCTCCTTTCTAACGTGTTTGGTGACAAGGATCTGACAAAGTAGTAAATTTCACTTGGTTTCTGTGGTTTACTGGTTTTAGTTCCAACAGGAAACAGTCCTTATACTGACAGCTGAGGATACGATACCAAGGTGAGGAAATGGGGGGGACACAGAAACGAAGGACAACAGCTTCAGAAACCCCAGGATTATAGCGTCAAAACTAACATTATCTTCAGATAAAGGAGAATGCAGCAGGGAAGTTTGGGTAAAATGGTGACCTCTGACTGCGGGCAGCCTCACTGGGGGAAGAGCCAAGAGAATACACACGCTAACCGTCATTAACTAGGATATGAGCTGGCCAAATCCATCTAGAAGCCAACTGGCCTAGAACCCATTGCTGCAGCCCATTAAGGTCAACCTCCTGGGGCAGAGAGCAGAGTGGAACTCGGAGGGGCAGGTGAGATACCCAGCATGAATGGCGAACCCATCACAGCATGTACGACACTATTTGATGGTCCAAGAGGGCAAAAGTGGGTTTTTATTCAAGGCTGTGTCTACTCTGGTAAATTACTATTAGCGAACACAGGAAACACTGCTCTAACAGTGAAAGCAAATTATCTACACAAAAAAGAGGATCTATTTATTCAAGACACAGCGGTTATTTAAAAAGCTACTCAAGGACTGAGAATATATAGCTCAGTGGCACTAGCACCTGCCTGGCAAATGCAAGATCCTGAATTTGATTCCTAGTACCTAAAAAAAAAAGGGAAGAAAAACTACTCAAATGTTGGAATATGATGCAGCAATAAATCCTGTTCTACAGGTAGGTAAACATCACAACTTTAGAGTTAAATGTAGTCGGTCTGTATTGAGGATGTCATTTGTAAATTTGTCTACAACTTTGGTGGTGATTTTTGCAGCCATGTGGAGCATAGTAAGAAATGCAACTTGTCCACTCTTTGCTGAGGCTGAATGAGGTCTTCCTATTCTAGCTCTCATATTTACACAAGCGTCCTTTGTGCTCTATTTAATGCCATGGTTTTTCACTTTTGTGTCAGGGGATTGAGACAAGATCTCACTACGGGCCCCAGGATGTCCTCAATATAGCTATGTAGCACAGAGTGGCCTTGAACTTGTGAACACCCCGCTGCAGGCTTCCCAGTGCTAGGATTGCAGGAGTGTGCCGCCACACTTGACTTCACCTTTTAAATGGCCCAAGAATAGTGCTGAGGAGCCGTCTAGTGTTCCTTCAGTGCAAAACTTCTTTGATGTGCCTCGTAGAGAAAATACTGATGTTAAAACAGCTTCATTCAGGCACAAGTTTCAATGCAACTGACTGTAAATTCATGTTAATGAAGTAAAAATACATACTAAATAGTTTAAAATACATCTTTAAAAAGTATATATATTACTTCACTGATGAAAATGTTGTAACTAAAGGCTTGCAGACACCTAGCCCTATGCTTCCCCCAGATGCAGTGGTTACTAATTCAGTGTCCACAATAACTTCACAGAAGCACTGCAAATAACGAGAACTGTACATGTGGTTTTCCAGGTTTGGTAAGGAAAAAATTCAATTTACAAAACACACTACCTCACTTCTGTTCTCACAGGTTATTTCCCCTCAGGTATCACCAAATATTTATAAAAATGTGTCCCAATAGTCCATTAAGAATCCATACACATCAATAAGAAGCTGACTTTCATGACTGCCATGCTCCAAACACACGCCTCTAAGGCTAGACAGGGTGTACATATACTACAAAGAACGTTAGTGCCTGGGTATTTCGTAGTAGCAAAGGTTAACAAATCTACTTTTATTTCTGAAAAACACTTTTGGTATAACATTCATACTCCAAAATATTATTATTAACATGACCAGTGATTAGGAAGCTCAGAAGCTATAACTTCACTGCAGATGTCTGCAAATGTGAGGGAAAGTACCCAGACACTAAAGTCAATGAACAGTTGCTAACAGAAAATTCAAAATGACTGCTAGACAGAGTAGCTTTAACATCAAATAGGCACTCATGTCTGTCTGCTTTCAGGGAATACTATAAAGAAGCGACCACTGAGCCATGTTTAGTAAGATGTGTCAATGTATTTTTTTCACAATTAGAGAATGTAACACTTTTAGTCAAACACCTAGATGGTAAACAGCCCAAAGAAAAAAGACCTACATATTCCACCTACTTCAAATACAAAGCAAAACACGCTCACTGTGACTCAAAGAAAGTCATTTAATATTTACTATCAGTTTGTAGAGTTTAACTCCAAGGAATGATTATGCTTGTAAGTAAACAAGATTTTTCTAAGATTTGTAACTATAACTTGCAAGACAAAAATCAAACTGCAAAACCAGTTTGAAGCAATTACAGTCCAATGGTTCTCTATGTTTTCTTTTATAGCCTTTATTTTAAATTGACATTTTAGAACAGTAAATTACCTTTCACAGCAGTGCCTCTTGGTCTGAAAACACAGTACCCCATTTCTGAATGCAAAGATTTAAAATAAATCAAAATGAACATGAAGGCGTACAAACATCTACTTTTAAGTCTGCTCTTATTTGGTAAGGATCAATTTTTACTTATATTCAAATGCATGGAATGTTGGCACAGAACTGAAGCTGCTGTAGAAAGATGACAGATGTCCCAGGGGTTATCCAAACTCCCATTTCTCTAAACACACAACCTTACATGATCTGAATTGTACAAATTTAAGTGTTGGAAAATGTCTAAATAATAAGTAACAATTAAAATAAAAAGTTTTATTTGTAAATTATGTACAGAATACGCTTTACGTTATGACAAGGGGACGGGGAAGGAGCGCCACCATCTTCCAACCAGTGCTCCTCGCGTTCCTGCTGGAGATGACCATCTTTCTCTGAATCAAGTGTACAACTCAGCTTGGATTTCCTAAGTTGGAAAGGAGAATTTGTAGCTAAATCAAAAATGTTCCTGCACTGTTACTAGTTGGCCTTTTCCCACAAAAGTTTGAACACTGCTAATTCAGAATCTTTAAGAAATTTCCTGGTAGAATTTAATAATGAAAAGCAAAAGTATAACTATCAAGAACAATGAGTTTAAGTATTTTAACCTAAAGAAATTGTGAAATGGCTACATAAACTATGAATAATCTGAAATGTTGGAGTTTATTCCTTTTATTTTGATTAATCTAACAGTAAAAAGCCATATAACTATCAAAAATGCCCTTAATCTAAAGGTCATTGTGGAAAATGCATCTTTGATAACTATCAAAATGAGACCTACTTGCTGTAAAATTATCAAATGCATAAAACTTATTAATGGCTTTAGACTGTACCAATAATAGTACCAATATTCTATAAAACGAAGGACTGAATAGAACTTCTTGGCTGTCAAACACTTTCAGCAAATGGACTTAAAGAATGCTACAAATGCCGCATGTACATTATGATGATCCGCCAACATAGAAAATCCAGCCTCTTGCACTTATTCAGTCCCCAAATTAGCCAGATTATGGTTTTCCACGTGAAGATTTAGGTGCTTCTCCGTCACTGTCCTCTTCCTCCTCTCCACAGTCCCCATCTGTCTGCTGTTCCAGTTCCTCTTTCGTGATCATTTCAAAATCGTTCCCATTCCCACTGCTGTGCTGGGACCTGTCATCTTCCCTCCTGTCGCTGTCTGTGTCCGAGTGCCGCTCTCCACCGGGGCCTTCTGTCCCGTGATGTCCTGCTCCTGCTTGTCCCTCCTCGTCTTCCTTTTCCTCACTGTCAGACTTCTGCTGTTTTTTGGTTTCAGATTTTTCGTCTTTCTTTAAGTCTGCTTTTGGTCCTTTGTATTCATGTGTGTACAGAGGCCTGAAGGAGTCAATGAAGCCCACGTCGGCAGTCAGATTAGGCAAGAACCAAAAGTGGTGCCTTCCTCCAGTTATAAGCCAAATGATGAGAAACAGAATGCAACGAGCTGTGGGCAGAAACATTTCTCTAATTTAATGGTCAATCACTGACATGAATAGCAGGGAATATTTGTCAATAAAAAAATGTGTGAAAACATTTATTTGCACATTTCACGTACCATAGTTATGAATTTTAAAATCCTAACTAGTTAACAGCTATCACAATATGCTAAGAGCAGTGTACTCTGAACATGATGGCACAATTCTATAATGACACTCCTAAAACATTACTTCTACTTTCACCTGTTTCAGACATACTTATGACTTATGTACTGTATAATGTTATAGTACTTCAATAAACATAGTCGTCAGTCAGTAAGCATTCATGAGGTCATGGTGTAAGAAAAGAAGAAAATGCTGAGTATCTTATGAAGGACACAGAAGGAGCCTTTAAAAGGGCTGCGTCAGGACTTTCCTAGGCACTGGATACTTTTATTTCTGTAGGACACACCCTCTGTATACTAACACTATACTTTGTATTAGGGCATAAATGCAAATATAATACTGCATAGTACTTAAAATATATAATTACTATTGCTGACTTTAAAAGAATGAAAATGAAAACACTTCTGTGAGTCCCTAGATATATCATGGGCCCATAGCATGTGCTTTTACTCTGCTTAAAGGCTGGGTGAACCTGGATAAAGAATCCTAGCATTGGCAAGTTTCCATCCTCCAATCCTTTTTATTAGGTAAATTATTTAACTTTTGTTTATTTAAAAATCGACTCTCTCAATACTAAGAAACAATGGGAGACTGATGCAGGAGTTCGAGGCTAGCCTGGGCTACATAGTGAGACCCTGCCTCAATTTTAAAAAAAGAACTAAAGTTCTAATAAAGGTTTTCAAGGAGTTTTTGAATTTCATTGGTTTGAGAGCCACGCACACAGTAGTGCACACCTACATTCCTAGTAGCTGGAGGCTGAAGCAGAAGGATCACAAATACAACACCAGCTTTAGTACTTAGTGAGATCTTGTTTCAAAAACATTTTAGAAAGAGATGAGGTGGAGCTCAGCAAGGAAGCCCTGGGTCTCATCGCCAGCATGGGGGCAGCGGGCAGCACAATGCCAAGGAAAGCAAGGTTGCTTAACGTGTTCACGTCTCACTGCGTGGCGGCTTGAACCAGCAGTGGAACATGCAGGACCATCCAATCAGGCACTGGCATGGCAAAGTCATACACGTAAGGCCCTGCTGTGAATGTGTTAAACATGAACGGGTTATGAAGTTACATTTTTAGCATAATATCCCAAACCTGTGGGATACTGGAATAGAATTTAAAAATTTATAGTAATAGTTTTCTTACAATTATACTGCTGTTTTCATATCTATACTATTATTTTGCATAAATAAGAGGAAATGGCTATAGCTGCCTTGCCTGTTATAAAATAGTATTTATAAATAAACCACCTTAGTTATAAAATAGTACTTTTATTTTCACAAGAACATTATGTATACTGAAAGAACATTACATATTAGACTCTTATGGCGTGGACAGAAAACGTAAATTTTGTTTGGAACTGTTTCAGAATGTCACTGATAGGAGACAATAAATGATGTTTAAGGAGGCTGTACTTTTTTTCTAAACATATTTATGATGCTACATTTTATTTTTTAATTTTTCTAATTATTTTTAAAAAGTTTTTATTACTGTTTTTAGATAGGCTCTTATTACAATTATTATTATTTTTAAATACAAGGTCTTGCTACGAGCTCACTAGGTAGCCTATGCTGACCTGCAGCAATCCTCCTGCCTTCTTAGCACCTGAGTGCTGGGATTACAAGTGTGCACCACCATGCCTGGCTATGCTATGAAAGGTTTTATAGGGTTGGGAAAGAGATGTTTCAAAGTAATGAAATCTCATCTGCTCTACAATTCTCTGATTCCTTTATTGTTTTTGTGTTATTCTGGTTTATAACTGAGCAAGAAATGTAAAGATAACATTATACAATACAGCATGCATTGTTAATTCCCTACTATCTTCTCTATAATTGTGTATTTCCTTTATTGTTCTTGAAATAACTGAGTAAGAAATGGAAAGATATTATGTAACAGTATTCATTGCCAATCCCCTACTATCTTCCCCATAATTTTTGTTATTTCCTTATTGTTTTTGAGTTTATATTCTTTTATGTTTAAAATAAAATTAAAATAAAAAACAAAAAAACAGAAAACCCCACAAAGTAATGAAATCTTGTAAGTATACAAGAAAAAAGCAATATAGAAATGACACAAAAAATTATTTTTTTTACCACATGTAAACTGGGCATAGCAGAAGTGTAACATGCTTTACAGTTTTTCGCTATGTGGCACTAGATTAACAGGGGTAAAATGGAGGAAGCAGAATAAGCAGACATGTACCGTCAACACCACTCCCACACTAAAATGACACATTTTAAAATAGTCAAGTCTTATTTTAAATGGTGATATTAACAATTCATGTTCTTAGTAACATACACAATTCAGAATATACAATAGTTCATACAATAGAAACAAATCAAAATTACTGTATTTGAAAGACTACATGGGGTTGTGTTTTCTAACAGAATCAACATAAAATATTGGGTTTGCTTCCTACTTTAATTTCCTACTTTAATTGTGTGTTTAAATCCATAGGAACTTAAAATATTTAAAAAACCACTGAAGAAATTATTTTAAAAAGCAAAACAATATAGTGGTCATAAATTGTTGTTAATGCTGTCTTAATTAAAAGATTAGCATGTTGAACAATTTTGTTCAACAGAACTAAACATCGCAGGTTGTGGTGGTACACAGCTGTAATCCCAGCACTTGGGAGACTGAGGCAGGAGTTTGAGCCCAGCCTGGGCCTACACAGTGAGACCCTGCCTCAATTTAAAAAAAAAGAACTAAACTTCTAATGAAGATTTTCAAGGAGTTTTTGAATTTCATTGGTTTGACAGCCATTAATTTTGTACCTAATATCAGATTAAAGTTTGTGGCTTTTCTCTTTGATTAACACCAACACTAGTTACCTATTCTTAACAGGCTTAGATAATAATTCTTGGCCTATGATTGTGCTTGTGCCCCTGAACTAGCAGAAGATTTTCTCAAAGTAACTGAGCTAGAAGATAGAAAAATATCCAATTGAGATAATTTTGATCAAATTACATCCTCTAACAACAGATTGTTAGGTTAGTAATGTGGACATTGTTTTTCCTTATACAAATATTCTTCAGACTTGGTAGAAAAATTGATTTGTCATTTGGGGAAAATAGCCAGAGCTTTGTATCACACAATAATATAAACTAAACAGATCAAGGAATTCAATACAATTATCCCTAGGCAGCTCTAGATAAACTGAGAAATATTCATGTATCATTCCCAAAGTGAAAAATTAAAGAGTTGTCTGGCCTTTAAAGACAAAAATTTTCAAAGACTAGCATTTTAAGAAAAATGCTCTGTGGACAAATATAGACAAGTGTAACTAAAGCTGTAGGAAGCACCACGACATTCACATTTGGGGGCCTTTCCTTCCACCATTTAAATCTTTTGATGTTAACATCAAACAAAACTACCAGGCTTGGTAGCGCACACCTGTAATCCTAGCACTCAGGAGGCTGTGGCAGGAGGAATGTGGCTGCCAGCCTGGGCTACAAAGTGAGTACAAGGCCTGCATCAACTACATAGCAAGACCCTGTCTCAAAAGACAAGATAAATAAACAAAACTAAACTAAAGAATCTTACTAAAGAGACCAAAACTCCCTCATTTCATTTACTGTTAACTAGTGATGAACACTGGTATACATTTGTTAATCATTTGTTTCTTATTCTTTCTTCTGAAGGATGAAAGACTGGTTATATCCCTTACTATTTAATATTCCAACCCTCTCGTGAATTGCTGAGTATGTGGGAGTTGGGAGTTTTCATCTTTTGCCTGTCCTGGTAATTTGTTGTTTGGTCTGCTTTTGAAGTGAAAAAAAATTTTTTCTTAATTCTTATGTGATCCATATCTATTAGCTTTTCTTTTGTTTATACTGCTTATTAGCCAAGAAAGCATTCAATCATCCAGAAATGTTAAGAAAAAACCACGTACATTTTATTGTTTGATTTTTAAAACATTTAATTCCTTAATATATTTAGAAGTTAATCTGAATAAAAATTATTGATTTTCCCTGAAGTGGCAAATTGCTTAGAACCATTCACTGAACACATGCACAGAATTTAAATACTTAATACAAGTTACATTTACCTCACCTGAAATACAAAAATGAATTTACTGAAAGTACACTTAATGACCAATCACTGGAAAAAATTAAATCTTTGCTATAGTTAATTTTAAAAGCACATTTGCAGACTTAATAACATTTTGAAATAACTAAGATGATAAATTTCAAATGTCTCACTATAAAAAATGATAGGTAAACAAGTGATGGACACATTAGCTTAAATCATTTCACACTGTACATATATCAAAACATCACAGCATACCCTATAATGCATGTAATTATTTGTCAAATCAAATGTAATACTAATAAAAATATTTTTTAAAAAAGATACAGTAAATCCCTTTTCTCACATTACATCCAATCTAAGTCTGAGTCAGTTTTTGGATGTGACAAAGAATACAAAGAATACAGTATCACATTTACTCATCTCGCCACATTAATTTTGCTATTGAGCTTTCCGGAAGCTTTAGATTACGGACCAATTGCTTCGTATGTACCTCACTAGGTTAGTTTTACTAATAGTACTTACCAACAGCCAGGAGAAGAATGCTGGCTACAAAACAGCCTGCGCCCACACTGAGGTAATAAACACCTACTCTCATTTCTGTTGGCCAAAGTGGGAAGAGGGTGGCTGCTATTACTGCAATCACTGGAACAAGAAATGATGAAGTTACATAGGTAACTTGTGGAATAAAAATGTAAATGACCTGTTTGCAATAATAAACAAACATGTTCTTACGGGACAACCTCTGAAACAATACAAAAATCACAATTTTTAAGAATAAATAGTAAATTATGGGTAAGTTCATTATTCAATTTAGCATTTTATCCTCTATTTAAACTGGATAATTTTTAGTTCAAATCACATTTAACTGGTATTAAAATGCTGTCTAAAAATTCAAACTGCTAGCTGGGCATGGTGGTGCACACCTGTAACCCCATACTCAGGAGCCTGAGGCAGAAGGATCACTGTGAACTCAAGGCCAACCTGACCTACACAGCAAGACGTTGTCTCAAAAACAAAAACCAAAAAACCTGTTGCTTAAAATGATCAACTACTGTCACTTCCAAGCTATGTCTACATTATTTTTGAGTATTAGGCTATCTAGCTACTGAGTGGGTAAGCTAAAGAAACAAATCATAAAAATTAAAAAGTACTAAGACCTCACACTGGAGATTCTGATTCTAGGGCTCAGTTTTGACATCCACAGAAGCTCATAGGAAATTCTGCTAGATAGTTCTTTGGTAGTTAGGAAAACACATCTCTAGTATTTTTGCAGTAAAATGGGTTAAGATGAAAGAATTGCAAGAAATCAGAAGACTGTTTATTAGGTCTGTAGAGTTGGAACAGTATTAAATTCTGGTTCTACCATTCATAAACTAAGTAATCCTAAGCAAATCACTTCATCCTTTTGAAGTTGTTACCTTATATGTCAAAAATGCCTATTCTTATTTCGTAAATGTTGTGAGAATAAGACAGTATGTAATTTAGGCTTAACTGAGTTTGAACACATCATAAAAGAGGTGGATTGTTTTGTTTTGTTTTGTTTTTGCAGTGCTAGGGATTGAACCAGGAGCTTCCATATGCTAGACAAGTGCTCTACCACTGACCTATTCCTATAGCCTTTTTGCACTTAAGACAGGGCCACACTAAGCTGAGCAGGCTGGGCTCAACTTTGTGATCCTCCTCTCTCTGCCTCCTCAGCAACTGGGGTTACAGGCATGCACTACTACACTAAAGACTTGTTTGGAGTGAGACCCTACGATGTTGTATTGGCCAAACTAATTTAAAATAATCTGTCTTTTACCCTGTTTGCTAAATCATTTTTCCTACCCATCCCTGCCTGCCCTAAACTTAAAGAGAAGTACACATTTATATTAAAAAACCCAATCAGAAACAAATCAAAAAGTACAGTAAAAGATTACGTCTTCGTCCAAATTTTTACCTTACTTCTCAGGGGCTAGTTTAAACTTACAGTATATTTCCAGAGACTTCCTATATGTAATTAAACTAGCCACACAGAATTTAAAAAAAGTACACAAACATAATTCTTAAGCTTACTACTTTCTTTTTATATCTAGCCTAGGCATCTTTCCATCAGTACATCCCCTCATTCTTTAAAGGCTGCATAGTATTCTATTACACTATAATGTATTTCACCCTTTTCCTGTGTTTTTTTTTTTTTGCAGTACCAGGGATCGTACTCAGGACCTTGTGTGCTTGCCAGGCAGGTGCTTATTCCACTGAGCTATATCCCCAGCCCCACTCTTTTCCTGTTGAGGAACATTTTTCTTTTCAGTTTTAACCTATATCAGACAATAATAATACAAGTACCCTTGTACATGTAAATCTGTGCAAATATGATTAGATAATAGAATTAATTCCTTTAAGGGGAATTATGAGGCCAAAAGTAATAGGCACTTATACTTTGAAAGTTACTCGTTAGATTACCCTCTTCAAGTCTGAGGGATGTGGATTAAAATAAGCAACACACTGAGGTGGGGGCACGCACGCCTGCAATCCCAGCACTTGAGATGCTGGGGCAGAGGATCACCAAAAGTTCCAGGCCAGCCTGCACTACGTAGTGAGACCCTGTCTCAAAAAACCAAATTAAATAAAATAAGCAACACGTCAGTGCATACACTTTGGGCAACTGGGCATAAAAAGGGATAAATTCCTAGAAGTAGACTTGCTGAGTCAGTTTTGTGTGTGTCTAAAATTACTTTACTTACATATACTTTTTAAAATTGTGGACGGAATCCAAGGCCTTAAAAATGCCAAGTTCTATCCTAGCCTAGCATTTAAAATTTCAAAGATTTTATCAGGCTGCCCTCCCTAAAACTGAAGCGGTGGCTCTACCTACCAATGCTGGCAAATGCTGGCTTTTCTGTAAGTTTCGCTATGAAGCATTGTCACCCTTACAATCACTATTGCTTTGCTTTATATTTATTATGAGAGTATTTATGATGATTGGTCACTATATTTCAATGCTTATCAGCTACCTTTACCATTTTTCTACCAAGTTGTTAAGCTGTTAGTTTCTTACACATCTTCATTTTACTGTTATAAACATTCTCCTTAGTTTATCATTAATCTTCTGATTTTAAAGTATACTCCTTGAGCAGTAACTATTTTACATTAAATTTAGAAATGTTTCCCTTTGTGGTGAGACTGTATTTTAAAGTTACTTACATGTTGATACTTACCAAGAATTAATCCCATGACAAATGTTTTAATGTGAACTGGGTCATAGATCCACACATAAACCTGTAAGTATCAAGAAATCTCAGTGCCTAAATGTTCTAAGGTCACATTAGAAAGTAAGGTTTAATTCTATATTTTAGGTTCCCTAAAGCAGTCATCAACTTCTTAACATACGAGAACTTAGTTTCTGATGTAACTAAATTCCAAAGGCCGCTCCCCTTCAGTATTAGAGTGGCGTCCACTCTGGCAGAAAATCGTATTCTGCAGCACACTTAAGTACACCGGCAGCAAGCACATTTAAGTACATTTGTATATATGTTCAATTATCTGTTCATATGTGTAAATCATTATTCAGTATAATAAGTAATCATCAACCTTTTTGTCCCTAAATATAATGATGACCCAGCTAAGAACACAGGTAAGATACATTCCAGGCAGGGCACAGTACAAATCCAGCAGCCCTAAACTTCACCCTTTTTTCCCTACTGACCACACACAAAGGACCTTTACTAAAGACTATACTTGGTGAGGATAAAGGTTCTGTGGCTTTTGCCTGCTCCTCCATATTTGGCTTATACCCTCTTGCTTCAAAGCTCTATTTACTGTTAGCAGGCTATTTTTTATATAACAAAAGTTTAAAGCATTCAGATTAAAATTATGCTCAATCATCACCCATTATACCCTTATTAAAGTTTTACTTCTTGTTTTTGGTACCAGGAATCAAACCCAGGATCTTGCGCTTGCCAGGCAGGTGCTTGTGCCACTGAGCTATATCCCTGGCCCTACAGTTTTACTTTTAGTTCCCATAAATAGTGTTTTTGATCTTCTAGCTGTATTTTCACTACAATTCTTTACTGCTTCTGACTTCGTTCTTCTTAACACCTGGGTTCTACAGCAATCCCTACTTTACTCTGTACATTCTTCCTGGGAGTCAGTTCCACAGACATTTCTTCCATCAGCGTTCCAAAGTAAACACAGAACAAAAAGAACATTTCCAAACTTTGAAAGCTCTATGGTACTTGGAACTTTCTACAGAATTAAATCTAACCTTTTCAGGACGGCAACCATGCAGCTTTTGCTCAGCCTGCTTCTTTCTTTAATGTACATGTAACTCCTCTGTGGTACACTGGGCATTCTGCCATCCAACCATGTTCAGCTTAAGTGTCCAGGGCCTCTAGACCTTCCTTGGCCTTACTGATTAATTTCTCCTGTTTGGTGTTCTCATACCATTAGTAATTCATACACTATAGTGACAGTAGCATATTTAAATGCTTGCATCTTGAATAGACTGTGTTTCCTTACAGAGAATTTCATTGTTATTTATCAGGCTATTCCCAGTTATAAAAATGTCTAGCATACAACTGGAGCTCAATGCTTAACTGAAGGCATCTAAACCCTCACCTTGGGAAATACGTTTTATTATAGTGGTTCTTAACCATGAGAATCACTTGAGGACACTTCATATAAAAAAGACCTCTTGGGCTGGCAATGGTGACACATGCCTATAATCCCAGCACTGAGGAGGCTGGGACAGGAGGACTGCTATGAGTTCCAGGCCTGCCCCAACCACATCTCCAAAACAAACAAACAAAAAAACAAAAACACAAAAAACTCTCTCAATCCTTTCCCTGCGCTTGAGATTTTTATGTAAGTTTTCTAGCCCAGAACACATTTTTTAAGTAACTTTCCCAGAATTTCAAACACAGAAGCCACAACTTTATACCTACGCTACTTTAGTGTAAGTGTACCAAGAAAGGATGTCTTAAAATTCCTAACAGTTCAACGGCCAGGGCTTAGCTAACATTTTTGTATTGGTTCATAGAAGGCTGCTACCATACAGTCCTATTTAAAAGGACAAAATAAAAGTATCTCAAAACATCAAGTAATGTTGAACATTGTAGGACCCTCAAGTGATGTGTCTGACTACACATCATATGTGAGCAGAGCTCAATAGACATACCCATTAACCAATTTTTTTAAATTTTATTAATTTGAGACAGGTTCTCACCATGTAGTTCAGGCTGGCCTTGAACTCATGGCAATCCTCCTGCCTCAGCCTCCGGAGTGCTGGGATTACAGGTGTGCACCACTATGCCTGCCTTTTTTTAAAAAATAATAATGGAAAAATCTAAATTTTCATTGAATAAATAACCACCCAGCATGGAAGTCAAGTAGAAATGAAATCACCATCTTCTACAACACTGTCTTTAAAAAAAGACAGTCTTAAGAGGTACATTCCTTACTTTCCTACCCTCTTTTAGATAAGAGTGACAACCACTCGGGACCATGGAACAATCTTGCTCAGAAATATCCCGCAGAGAAGAGGAGTCTGGGCCCCTGCCACATGCTGACCCCAGATTACACTGCTGAGAAGAATGTGAGTCTGTTTTGTACTATGCCACTACTTTCAGGATTCCTATCATACACAGTCAAATCTGACATTTTATAAACCCAACTTTACACCAATTTATTTTAAAAATAGAGCCATTTTTATATAAAGCGCATGACTAGATTTATCTCAATTGTTTCTTTTCTTAGTGAAGGTGTCAATTTCTAAAAAATTCCCAAGAAAAACTATTTTGAATCATAGGCTAAATACTCTCACCTCATTGCCATCCAGAAAAACTTGGTCATCATGTGGTTCAAGTTTGAATTTTTTCTTAGTTTCCTTCTTTTTGGGCGTTCCTGGAGTTTCTTCCTATGAAAACACATAACACAAGCAGAAACAAAATGACATTTATACAGCAAAAAGCTTTCACTACTTGTAACACAAAAATTTCCTTCCATGATGTTTATAACAATCCTAATATGGTTAGCTGAATTATTTGCTGATTAATATTTTAAATATGCTCAGATGCCAGTAGATATCGTGTACACAAAATGATTCTGCTTTTACCTAATTTTAGTTGAACTTACCTTTTTGGAGTCTTCCTTTTCACCATCTTTTTTTTTCTCTTTTTCCTTCTTTGTCTTTTCTTCCTTTGTATTTTCTTTCTTGCTTTTTTTATCCTCTTCTTTTCCACTTTCAGTTTTTCCTTTATCTTTTTCTTTCTTTATATCTTTATCATACTTCATTTTCATTACTTTAAGCGCTCGGTGAAAAAACTGTTTCTTTAAAAGCCTTGAGTAAAAAAAAAAGTTATAATGTTAAATTTCCTATCAACTATAAACACAGACCAAAACCAAAAAATATCAAGACCCAAATAAAACGCACAAAGAAGGAAATAAATTGGCAACTCATAAAAGATATTACACTACCACTTATGGAAAAACAGTCAACTCCACCAAGTGAAAAAACTTTAGCCAATTAGATTATTGTGTATGGTTGGCAAAACTCAGTGGTAATATAATTTTCACTTTTAACTGTATAAATTTAAGTAAAAGAGATTATTAGTTTTGGATTATTGTTATAAAGTAAAGCCTCTCTCTACATTTATTAATAGTAATTAAGGCAGATGCAGTGGCATACATCTGTAATCTCAGCACTCAAGAGTCTGAGGCAGGAGGATCACTGTGAGTTTAAAGCTAACCTGGGCTACATAAGTTAATTCAGTCAGCCTGCACTACACAGTGAGACCCTGTCTGAAAAAAAGAAACAGAAAAAAAATAATTGAGGCTCGGATTCATTTAAGTTTCAAAAGCACACAATAAAAAAGGAAAACAGTCTAAGAAATGTTAACAAAATAAATATATGTTCATGGTTTGATCCTATTTGTCGTTCATTGTCTTTCCAAATGATTTTTTCCTCCATGTATTTTGCAATTCAGCTTTACTGCTTGCTTTAATGAAATAGTATCTTCAATTAAGTAATGAATAATTAACTCTACTAAAATGAGATTTGTTTTCTGATAAGGACTTGTAAGATCAATCTGAAAAATGTACAATCTATTTGGTAAAAAATAAAATATTTCTAGTTTCATTAATTTCTCTTGGGGCCAGGGATTTAGCTCAGTGGTGCAAAACCTGCCTGCCAAAAGTGAGGTCCTGAGTTTGATTCCTGATACCAGGAAAAAAAAGAAAAAGAAAAAAAAAACATATATACACATACACACACACACATATATATTTTTTAAGCAGTTAAAAAAAAATCTCTAACAAAAAAAAAAAATTAAAAAAGTCTCTTACCGCTGCCTTAATACTGGTTGTTCTCTTCACCTAGAATGTACTTCCCTCAAAAAAGTATGACTTTTTGGTTCATTTCCTTACTTCCTAAATTTTCTGTTTAAAATTATAAGCCCTCCCCACCCTCTCCTGTCATGCTATCTGCAATCCATGGTATATATCTACCAACTCATCATATAATTTGTTGTATTTGTTTGCCTCTTCATTATGCTATAAACTCCTTCAGAATAAGATTCTTGTTTTATTCATTTATCTAGTAAATTTTAAAGCTCAGCTGATCCCAAATGAGGTTCACGCTGGTAGTTCAAGACACTGAGTTGCTTTTTTCACCTTTGTCATTTATAAACCACCCTTTCAAATTTCATGTTCCAGAGTTCCTGATTTGTTTCTTCATTCCTACTGAATCCTGTACAAGTACTACAACTTCTAGATAAGCTAGGTCTTACTACCACCTGAGCCTGCTAATGGCTACTAGCCACCTTTCTACTTACACCTCACTGGTGCTGCTCCAGAGTATCATATCACTTGTTAACTGGGCTTGTCCTTGTTGGCCAGATGACCTCTTCTTTCTGAGCACTGTAGTGTGCTACCTCCGGGGCACCTGGGTCACGTACCTGCTGGGCTTCCTTTACTCTCTTAGTAGGTCCCGCTGATGATCCTCTCCACAAAGCTAACTACTAGGTTTCCTCACTTGGCCTATTCAACTTGTTCAGATCTATGTAGCATATAATCACGCTACTGTTGAAAGTGCCCTGCCCAAATGTTACCACTGAGATCTCCTAATAAACAAAATTTTGAAATGAGATATTAATCATTAAACTACTCTGAGCAGAAAATGGAATTTAGTGGTATGCTGTAATATAAATGGGAACTTAATTTTTTTTACTTTATTTCAAAATGTTTTTAAACAATTTATAGTGAACATATATTCTAATTTGTCTGTGCATTTATATGATTTCCAGACTTTCTGTAAGGAACATACATTACCTCTCAAAACAAAAACCAAAAGTACATCTTATTCACCTGATGTTAACTGAAAAACCAGTATTTTATAAATAGATGTCTATATACCAAGAGAACATGTATACACATACAGATAGCTGAAATGTAGAGTCTCAAATGGTTTTCTTCTAAATCACTTTCTGTATCTTCAGTTTACTTAAATTTACTTTAGTGGAAAAAAGATTCAAAAAGTAAGAAATAAACCATCAAACTTTACTACCAAAAAATCTTTTCTCTAATGAGTAGAACAGAAGAGCACAGAACCAGTAGGATTGTCTGCTTCTGTCACTTTTCCTGCATAGCTGCCTGTGGATTATTAACTTTCAATCAAATTAGCATTGAAAATTTCACATTTCAGTAGACAGCTTCAAATACTTCCTTTACCATTTGAATAGTGGGGAGACACTGGATACACTACTTCATTTCATCTGACTCTTAAATCTCATCTGAATTTTTAGGATAAATGAGAAGCACAAATGTTAGCCATTATTGCTATGCCAAAATCTTTAATTTTGCTTAATAGTTACAGAATACATACTTGGTTTAAAAATTACACTATAGCATCATTCTGTTCTGTAATTAGTAAATCACTGACTTATTCCTTCATGGGTCTTTAAAGAATGTCCACTGCAGCTCATTCTATGGGTAGGGAAGTGGGACTGACATTATTTAACTTTTGTAATAAATTGGGCCTTCTAGTTACGTGGCTTTTTTTTAAAAGGAAGGATCTAGCTAAAGTGCTCGGGTTAGCCTTGAATCCGTGCGTTTTCTGCCTTGGCCTCCAGAGCAGCTGGGGTTATGGACATTCACCTTGCGTCTGGCCTCACTGGGCTTTCAACATGAGACACAGGACAACCTACTCACACAAAGCTCTCTAAGATTTTCACAGAACGACTCACATTTCCCTATCTCAATATGTTCTGTGCTTTTTCCTCGGAATAAATTCCCTCTCTTCTCGTTTGTTGGGCAATCATCTACTGATGTCCAAAATGTAATTATTTTCCCTGCGAAGTCATTCTTGACAGTTTCACCAATTATTTTTATTAGATATAAATCTTCCCTAAGAGATCACAATATAAGTTTTGAGGTAGAGAACAAGTCACTGTAATCACTGTATTCCTAGGGCTGATACATATCATTAAAAAAAACAGCTTATAAAGTTTTTAAATTGCATCTGTATTTTCCTTACCTCTAATTTTTTTCTCCTAGATTTATCAAATATTTAATTGAATGCTAGGCATGTGGTTAGAGACTTTACCTATGTGGCAATGGTGAGTTTTTGCTAAATGACTATCCTGTGCTAACTATGGAGTTATAATAAACAGGCCCACAACTGTTTTCAGATTTAGTTGACAAGAAACTAAAAAACTAATACATATGCAAGAATTCTAACATAGTTAATGGTAATACTCACTTGATAAATCAGTAAACTTTAGATATAAACGTTAAAGCAGGCTGAAGGGCCTGGGAATACCACATGTTGGAAACAGGACTTGAAGGATGTGCTTGTCATAGTGAGACACAGGTATAACAGAGGAAGGAGAATCGTTCAAACAAAGTGGAAGGTTAGGGTCACAGAAAGACCGCAAGAGAAAATGACTGTGATGTACTTGCACGAGAGGACATAATTGGACTGAGGACTGGGACGCAGACTCATGCAGAATAGGTTGAAAAGTTCATGTGTAAAATAGGCCATAAAAGGTACACACCACACTAGAAAAACTGTTTTCTTACTATCCCATATTTTTCTATCCTGGGTTTTTTCCCAGACTCCATTATATCCAGTTCAGTTGCTTTAGAAAATGAAACCAGATGCAAGTCTTACTGTAGTTTTCCCTAGGGCTGAGCAAGACTGGCTATCACCAAGAAAACTCTAATTAGAAGTTGCTGGGGGTCTTACATAGAGTTAGTTAGGCTTCACTCCCATTCTAGAGTAGAAAGGACAAAAACAACTGACATGAATGGGGTGTTTTTTGTTTTTTTGTTTTTTTTTGTGGCACTGAGGATCGAACTCAGGACCTTGCACTTGCCAGGCAGGTGCTTATGCCACTGAGCTATATCCCCAGCCCTAAGTGGTGGGTTTTTTTGTTTTTTTTTGTTTTTTTTTTTTGCGATGAATGGGAATAATACACATAATGAAAACTGTCTCTAAGATATCCTCTGGACCCTGAGCTTTTCACGTAACACAGTACTAAGGCTCCAAAAAGGTCAACTGATGTGGACTAATACAGACAGCTCTCCTTAAGAGACCTGGGGGTCACAGAATTCATGTCTGAAATATAGTACCAGCAGGTGATTCAATTTTAATTTTTCCTCTATTAAATGCAGCATCATTTTACTGGAGGAGACAGTGATAGTGCAGTGGTGAACAGCACAGAATATACGCTGTTGGAGGCAGCTGTTGCTACATGTACAACCTTAGCTCCTATCAGCTGTGTGGCCTTGGGTAAGGTTCTTAACTTCCCTGAGCCCCAGTTTCTACATCCGTAGTATCCCTTCATTTTTTTTTCTTTTTTTCCTTTTTAGGGCAGGGTCTTGATATGCAGTTCAGGCTGGTCTTGAGCTCACTTTGTAGCCCAGCCTGGCCTTGACCTCACAGTAATTCTCCTGCCTCAGCATCCCGAGTGCTGGGATGACAGGTGTGCACTACCACGCCAGCTCCCTTCATTTTTATACCATTAATCTATTTTCGAGGAGGCAGGGAAGTTTGCACTTGGGAGCCAAACAAACAGCTGTAAGAACAAATAAATATCAGTTGTATCACTGTTAACTCACCTCAAACCCAACAATAAAACTGTTTCTGAAATGTCCGTTAGTGATCTCTAGTCTTAAAGAATTTTAAGAAATATTTGATAATTCTTTAAGAAACCAGGTTGTGAAATAGTCATTTCTAAGATGGTTCTCATATGGCTGATATTTTAAGTGCTATTTACTTATTTATGGGTACCAAGGATCAAAACTCAGGATCTTGCGCTTGTCAAGCAGGTGCTATACTCTTGAGCTATAGCCTCAGCCCTTTAGGTGCTAAACACCTAATTCTATCAAACCAAAAAATGATCTAAAATCTCAAATTCTCAGGTTATAAACTTTAGTGACATGAAAACAAAATTTAGTTAACATATATTGATAAATAGGCTTAATAAGTATTAAGCAAGAGGGGAAAAAAACGGAAAGAGAAACTAGCATACGCTTGTAAAAAGAAGGTAATTTTGTCTTTTAGACACACCATTCATCATCCAAAGATTTGCCGTGGGCTGGGGATGTTGCTCAGTGGTAAACGTTTGTGTAGCATGTTCAATCCCCAGTACTATAACCCACCAAGAAGTTGTTTTTTTTTTTTTTTGCAAAGGAAGGATGACTAGTAGGAGAAACATGTATGTTACCAAACTCTGTACTTCTGAAACCCTCAGAAATTGACAAGGTGGACATTACAGCTGCTTTGACTTTACAAGGTCTCTGGCTACTAATTCAGGATGTAGGCACTAAAAAAAAAGCAAGGATAGCAGGGCTAACAGGAATCCCTATAAAAGCTTTGGAAGAAATTCTCAGGTTATATGTGCTACAGAACAAAATGTACTTTTCACTGTCAGCACCAGCAATATGATTTTTATTGCTGACCCTTTTAGTTCAGTAGGCCGGGTGTGGTGGCACACACCCATAATCCCAGCACTAAGGGAGCTGAGGCAGGAGGATTGTCCTGAGGGCAAGGCCAGCAGTCTGGGTTACATAGTGAGTTCAACACTAGCCTGAACTACACAGCGAGATCCTATCTTAAAAAAACAAAAACCGAAGCATATGAAAGTAATATCAGAAATGAAAAATTATATTTAGTTAAAAACAAGTCCTCGGTGGTGAGTCATGGCGGCTCCCAGGGATCCAGCCAAGGACCGGACGGGGGCTCCAGCACCACAATTGGAGGGAGATGCAGATGGCGGTGGATTGCGTGGCTCCGTGCCCTTCTCACTCCAACATCAGGCAGGAGGCATGAGCTGGGTTGCTGGGACTCAGCTCCTGCCCTGAACTCTCTCTGGGAGCACCTTGAGTCTTGGCAGCTGGAGCAAGCGCCTCCTGTTCCTGGCAACAATGGGACGAATCCATAGTCTTCAGGCCTCACCCCAAACTATTAATGTGAACACCAAGAGGGTCTCCTTACAGCTAGCACATATGAACCTTGCATGAACCCATAGCGACGGATTAGATGAAAAGCAGCAGACTGGGAGTCTGAAAAACAACATACTCCATACAGCAGACCCGAGAAAAATCCTCCAACTCTATTCTAGAACTAATCTTTAGACTCAGTTCATACCCAGAACTAACACAGTGAGAATGGGCCAGGGAGATTTCAAGCCCTTATACCAAGCATTGTAAGTTTGTCCAGTGCCCAGCTGCAAGGGGTGGGGAACAGTAATACTGGAGATCAGGAGGAGGGAGGAGGAGAAGAAAGGGCCTCCAGCATCAAGGTAACGGGACAGAGCCAAGCGGGTCACCGAGGGTGCCCCAAGTCGGGGCCCGTGCCCCGTGGCTGCTCTGCTGAGGGCCCCGCGGCTGCTCCACGGTGGGCCCTGTGGCTGTTGCGCTGAGGGCACCTCATGGACTGGACCCACCCCCACTCATAGCACGGCGACGAGGCAGAGCTGGGCGGTCTGCTGTGACCATACGTGCTTTTCCACCTCCGACCACGGCAGTTTGTATACACCCATGTATGTTATAGTATAGTCTGAGGCAGCTATATCTCTTCCCAAGGAGAGAATCCAGGGGTATAGATATTCCCCCCCCAGGGGTATAGATAAACCCAGGAGTACAGTAATTATCACAGGGAAGATGACTGATTGAGTGGTAGGGCAACGGAGATGAGGGAGGAGAAAAACTGAATGATCAAATGGGCCATCATCTGTGTAATTGAGTAACAAAGGTGAAGGTAACATTATGTAGGACAGCATCCAGAGCTAATTCCCTTCTATGTTCTCTATAATTCTGTATTTCCTCAATCGTTTCTGTATTAACAGAAGTGAAGATAACTTTATATTATACAGCATCCAGTGCAAATTCCCTACTATCTTCTCTATAATTTGGTATTTCCTTTAATGTTTTTGTGTTAACTAATGTGAAGGTAACTATGTAATACAATATCCAGTGCTAATTCCCTACTATATTCTGTATAATTTTGTATTTTCTGTATTGTTTATGGCTTATTCTGGTTCATATGTCTCCATTCTTTTGTCTTTAAAAAATAAAATTTGAATACTACTATTAAAAAAAAAAAAACAAGTCTACCACCAAATATATTTCCAGACATAGTGATGAAATCTAGGTTACATATACCACTGAGCTATATCCCCAGTACTGGGTTACATATGAAAGCTATGTTTGATTTCTGTTGTAGTATCACTACATCTAATGACGGAAATAGGTAAACAGTTTTAGGACTATAGAGAACATTTTAAATTATTGTTTACAAACTTCTTCACTAGGAAACAAACACTACCTGTTGCAGTAGTCAACCACGGACTCCCTGGTTGTAAACACAGCTTCCTCTCCCTTCTTGGCGTTTGCCCACTTAGAATCCAAAAGGCAGTCCACTGCTTTCGAAGCTAAGCAAGAGAGTCACAATTTTAAATTCAGTACACGTGGAAATTTATTTCTAAAGAATATTTCAGAAAGCTAACTTCAAATTCTGACAACAGAAAATAAAACAGCTCAACAGAAAATTGTTAAATTGATCATCGTAACAGTTCCTCAATACCTCAACTTGTGAAATATACTAAGAAGCAACTGGGAAGTAAATGGCATTCAGAAATATTAATTAAAGCAAGATAAATCCATAGGGAAATAGTATTAATAATAAATTTCAAAATATTTGTAGCTATCACTCATCAAATAATCACAATCAAATACAGGATAAATCAAACTTTTCTCTTTGTCCCCATGATAATAAAAATTCTCATTAAGAAACCCACTGAGCAGTAACTGAACAATGTGCTGTTGTCACCAGAAAAATAATGTAGTTTTTAAAAGTCTCCATTTTCTCCTATACTAGTCCTGTTCCACAGAAGGCTTGAAAGCAAGGCCTATGATTTGAAGAGATTAGCATAGCTACTTTTTCAAAACTTTCTCTTTTTGGGAACTGGGAATTGAATACAGGACTCTGTGCCTGCCAGGTAGGTGCCATGCTGCTGAGCTATATCCCTGGCCCCTCAAAACTTTCAATGAACATCAAAATCATCAATGAAACTAAAGAAAAAGAATTTCTTCTCTATGACAACAATTTGGATAAATAATGACAAATAATTTTAACTGATGAAAAAGGCAAATATAACCACTATTTACAAGCTATGGTCCTACACAATAGAAGGCATCAACTTATAATAAAATTGTATAGATAAAGTGAAGAATCAAAGCTCCTAGTTAGTTCCAAGTATACACATTATCAGAACAAAAGGTAGTACAACACTGACAATACGCTATTTTTAAAATTTTCAACAGATGACTAGAAAGTACTTTCTTTTTATTACAGACACTGTCCCTCATACCAGCAACAATGAGATAATCAACTGCCATATGCTACCACCCCTTTCAATAACCACACTTGAAAAGCACTTAAAAACTTCTACCTAACCCAAACCGAGTTAACTTCATGAATTCTGTACACTACTATGATTTCATTAATATAATCCTACCAATAAAATAATCAACCCGGTGACCCATCATATTCGTGGATTTTGTTGGACAGTTGAATCGAAGATACTTGGCTATAGCCTTCTCTTCTTTGGATGGTTCGCCAACTTCCTACAACAAAAGAATATTATTTTAGTGTAACCTTCTATTTCTTTTTTTATTTGGTACTGGAAATTGAACCCAGGACCTCTCACTTGCCAGGCAGGTGCTGTGCCACTGAGCTATATCCCCAGCCTATAACCCTCTATTTCAATAACTCATTTACTGAAGAATTTATAGATTTGTTATGTAAATCTTTCAAGCAAAATATAGGCCTTGCTTTCAAGACTTCTCTGGAACAGGCCTAGTACAAGAGAAAAACGGAGATTTTAAAAAACTACAGTATTTTTCAAATATAAATTGATTGGTCCAAACCCTATTGTTTCTTGGCTTCAACTATATGGTACTGGGTTATTTTTCCAGCATGGTAAGTAACTTGCATCAATTCTCCTTCACTTTTGCAGGACCTCTTTTTAATACCCACAAAGATAAGATGTGGCCGATGCCCAATGTCTAAGTAGAAACAGGCGCCATAAATGTTAAATAACAATCACCAATGATATGTACTCCAACAGTGAGAATGAGAGTTCTCAAGTTAGCTAGAGAAAGCTGCCTCATGGTGGTAACGTAAGAACTACTGAGATGCTGATGACTGGTATTCTTTCTTCCATAGTTAGATGCCAGACATTGATTGGAATTCCTTTCCCACTTTGTCTTCTCAGTAATAGTGAGGCAAAATTTAGAAATGCAGCAACAGATATGTCATTTGAAGAACTGATTAATAAAAGTGCTTGAATAGTAGTTTTACAAAGACTGCTTTAATTGATGCCAGGCATTTGGTGCACGCCTGTAATCTGAGCTCTTGGGAGTCTGAGGCAGGAGGATCCGTTGTGAGCCCAATATTGGCCTGGGCCATCTCTAAACTACAAAGTGAGATCTTGCCTAAAAAAATAAAAGAAGTACTTTAATCTTTCCTTGTTTTCTTTCTTCTATATCTGTTCCCAACTTTTCTATTACATATTCTACAACTACCAGCTCTGGGTTATTTGTGGCAAAAATTAAAAACTCAAAGCATTCAACTCGAATGAAGACTACTGCAAAAACCAAATATTAGGCAGAGCATGGTGGCACATGCCTATAATCCCAGCACTTGGGAGGCTGAGGCAGGAGGATCGTTGCAAGTTCGAGACCAGCCTGGGCTATAAAGTGAGCTCAATGCCAGCCTGAACTGCATAGCAAGACCCTGTCTCAAAAAGACAAAAAAACCAAACCAAAACACCCAAATACAATATATATGCGAAACTTCCATTTTTACTTATAAAATTATGTACCAAAAAAGTAAAATCTTAACATTTGTAAATTTAAAATGTAACACTCCAAGGTTAACATTTTAAGGTTTATAACAATTGAGACCTAGCTATAAAATATACTTCTTGATGTAATAAAAGGTAAAAATTTATTTAGTAAAATGGGTAAAACTGCAAAAATCAATGTATGTTGATATAATTTAAATGATAGTAATTATTTTGTACAATACACTGTACTTCTTGGAGGCTCATCTATTAGCTGAAAGTTAATACAACAGCAAGAAATGAAATTAAATGGTTTATAGAAACCATTATATTTTATAATCACACCCATGTATACTCAATTTTTCATTTGATATACTGTCAATTTAAGTTTACTTAATTAACTGATTAATTATAACTGGGTTAGGCTTGTTTATGAAGATTACAGAGCACACTCAAATACACTTCCTTAGTGTTTATCCTAATTTTGGGTGCTATAATTAGTATCAAGAGTTGTAAGGCATGATACCTATACTATGGTATATAACTATCAAAAGCAGCAACAGTTGTTTTCTGAAAGGAGAGGTAGGAAAAGAATTTGATGAAGTAGGAGCAAAGTTATTAATGGGGATGGGAAGAGCCAGAAAACTCTGAAAAGAAGGAGCTAGATTTCAAAGATAACAAATTTTGGGTAAACAGAAGACCATAAGCACTGTGGCTGCGAAGGAATATAAAATCTGGCCTCGGTACAGGTTAGGCGTGAAGCAGTGCGCGGGTAAGTATAGGTAAGCAGAGTAAGGTCTTCAATGTGGGCTAAAGAAATTTGACTTTACCCTGTAAGAAGAAACACCAGTACATTTTTTTAAATAGAACAGAATTATAAAGTGGCTTAAGCATTTAATGTTTGTGTGTAGTATGAATTGGAAAAAAAGTAGGCAAGGAAACTAGTTGATGTATCAATGCAATATTCAAGTGAATGTGATACAGAACTAAAAGCAGAAAATGTAGATATTTAGAACACTTCAAATGTAGGACAGATAAAACTCAATGAATGAAATGGCTAGGTAAAGCATGTCAGATTTCTACATTGATCAAGGGAAAGGACAGTTTTCTAATAAGAAAGGAAATCCGGAAAAGTGATTCTGCAGAACAATCACAATATTTTAGGAATTCAACTGTTACTAACATTCAGTTGAACCACTTACTGATCACACATAACTGCACTAATCTGACGACTGTATCAAGGCATCACACGAACAAGGAAATCTGATGTTATTTTGCACTTGGAAAATTTTAAATCTCATTTTAACAATTTCAAGTCAACCAATGTTTCTATAACTGCAGTCCTACCTTGATAAAGACACTATTAAACAACAATGAACATAAGATATTCAGAAAATACAAGATTTGGATAATCTTTTCCTACTAGACACAGAATTACTTTTCCACTAATACTTGCACAAAGTATCAGCAACTTCTAAGTTAGCCATGTTAGATTGCCTTTAACGACAACAATGTAATCCCTGCCATCTGCTGGAGCTCCGGAGCAAGAAAGAGACTGCTGTAGAAGAGCAGCATGAGAATGTGACTGTGGGAAGTTGGTTTTGAATACAGGAGACTGCATGGTATCTCTGTACCCTCACTGCACCCCTGCTGCAGCCTACAGGGCATATAAAGTCTTACAGGCTTGTTTATACACTGGACTACACTATCTCCTCTCTGTTCCTTTCTGATGTGAACAAAATATTTTCCTAAGTTTTCTACACTTTCAATGAGAAAAGCCTTTTGAGAATATTAGTACCCACTAATAAACAGAAGCCAGCCCATTCACTCTCAAACAAAAGGGGAGAATTTAGCTCAAGTAACGAACACAACAGTGTTAGAATGAGGACCTAAAAGCCAATGAGGTTAGGCTGGACCGCCTTTCCCAGAACATCAATGCCTCGGCCACTGCAAATCACACCCCAGAATTATTTAAATTGAAGTTTAGTTAGAACAACCTTACAAAACTGTTTAACAGATACTATGTTTACTTTAGAACACATTAACACCCAAATACAATGACAGTGGTTACAGTATCTGCTGTGCCTCTACACAGAGGCACAAAAATAGCAGCAAAGGAGAATGGAAACAGGCAACAAAATAAAACCGGAAAGCTGGAGAGGACCTCAGAGAAATCATTTGCTTAGTCTTGACTACACAGTGTTCTTATATAATATTTCCAATTAACTTCAATTGTACTATCTCTGTAGCAGTAGGTTTGCCAGATAAATGCAAAGCCCTCCAATTAAGCCTCTGGAGGTTTCCAGACAAGACTGGCTTCCTTCTCTTCAGAAAGTCCTGAGAAGTCAGACCTGTAATCTGGCTACAGAGTCCCAAACTTTCACTTTTCTTTCCTTTCCTGAAATTAAGCACATAAACCCATGATATAAGCAGTGTTTTATTGCCAGGGAGACAGATGGGTGCAACAAAAATAACTGATAGAGGTTATACAAGTTCTAAGAAGCCATTAAAGTGTCCCCAAATTAACTGGATATTAGACACATAAGAATACTGGACGGGATGATTCTCTTTAGTGGGGACAAATCATAAAAATCTTTGTTTTATAATATGAAAAAGAAATTATTTCATAACAACTTATAAAAAAGAAATTATTTCATAACAACTTATTTTTATTGGTGTTGAGGTGGAAAGAATATTCAACTGTAAACTAGAAGATTAATCTAAATTTAGTTTTACTATCTTAATGAGTAATCCAGGGTCATGAGGATGTTGGGTGAGATCAGGAACCTAAGTCCACCATTCTACTTTTGTATCAGACTTAACTTGTGGAACAGAACTCCAAACAAATCCTACTACAAACTTCAATTTTTAAATTTCACACCATGACTTTAAACCAGATTTCAAGTAAGCAGTACTTATTCTATATGAAGTTACCATATTTTCTTAAAAGCTTACATCACTGTATTTCTTAAATAACTTTGTTTTTAAAAATTTATTTATTTTTGTTTGTTTGCTGTCTTTTTGAGATAGGGTCTTGCTCTGCAGTTCAGGCTGGCCTTGAGCTCACTTTATAGCTCCAGCTGGTCTCAAACCTGCAAAGATCCTCCTGCCTCAGCCTCCTGAGTGCTGGGATTACAGGCATGTGCCACCACACCCAGCTAGTAACTTTACTGTTAAATGTTTTATCAATTTGGATTTAGATCATTCTCATTTGAGAATCTCAATCATCAAAATTTTATAATAAAATGTCAATGAACATATGGTTCATTTCAGGTCTTCAGTGACTGGTAACTTAGGTCCAAGAAGGAAATGTGACAATCATCCCTTGCTTCTAGATTTTGGTTGGACACCGGAACACCACGATCTGAGGTTACATTGTACTAGGAAAAAAACACAAATGAATCAGCGCCTTTTTAGAAACTGAAATCCAAGGTCAGGGAATCTAACAAAATTTTCTCTCAACATGAAACCATTAAGTAACAAATGACAGGAAACTCAGTTGATGCTGCGTATCAGTGTGTCTTTAAAGTCCTACCACAGAATCTTTTTTGTACAAACTCTGAACTTTGTCACTACATTTGATCTTTTTACTTCAAGTGGTGCCAATGTCTACTCTGATTCTCCGGGAGGAAAAGAAATTGGAATTTCCTCGGATAGAGTACTTTTATACATTTGTCACGGCTTCCCAAAAGGAGTACTCCAAGATCTCCCCAAAAATTTTACACAGCCACACAGAAATCTTTCAGATAGGAAAATAACTTATTTTCATTTTGCAGAATGCCAAACTCATTTTTAAAAACCATCAGGCTGGGCATGATGGCGCACACCTGTCGTCCCATCACTTGGGTGCCTGAAGCAGGAGAACAGCCTCCAGCTTGTGGCCAGCTTGAACTGTAAAGCGGGACCCTGTCTCAACAAAACAAAAACAAATCTGATCTTCAAACAACAGAAGTGAATGCCTACACTTTATACAACTCAAAACCTAATTGTTTACTGTAAAATAGCTGTTCAATACTCTTTAGTATATCAAAGAATACTTAACAAAACCCAAAATTAATAAATCCTTCATTTGGTGGGAGGGAAGAGGTTCTGTGTTAAGTACCTTTAGAGTTAGATTTTTCTTTTTCTTTGGCGGTACTGGGGATCGAACTCAGGACCCTGCGCTTGCTAGGCAGGCGCTTATTCCACTGAGCTATATCCCCAGCCCTAAGTACCTTTAATAAGCAATTGGCTCATCTATTGTTTTCACAGCAACTCTAACTTTACAGGATTTTTAAAATTTTGTTTTTAAGGTAAACACCCCTTATTACAGATGGAGAAACTCACTTACTCAAAATTACTCAGCTGAGATACAAACAGGTATACTCTGGCTTCAGTCTTACCTCCTGGCCACTACCACTGCAACGGTACAGTACCCGTTTTGCCTACCTTTCTGTTCAACATAAGATCATAACTGAGATATGAGCAGTGAATTGTATCACCTTTACAACAGTAAAGAGCAGCTGAAACTATAAAGCAATGTATTAAAATTCTCTCGTGTAAATAGCAATAAGTACAAATATGACAGCTTCAATACAAATTCTAATACAACGCTAAATTTCAAAAGATTAGGAATAGTGTAAGATACTTCTCATTAAGCCGGATGTGGTGGCGCACGCCTGTAATCCCAGCCCTCGGGAGGCTGAGGCAGGAGGACTGATGTGAGTTTGGAGGCCAGCCTGGGCTACAAAATGAGTTCAAGGCTAGCCTGACCTGCATAATTAAACTGTCTCAAAAAAGACAAAAAAAAAACAACAAAAAACAAAAAACATTGACCTTCAGCCCTAGTTTTAAGACCTGTCTAAACTTGGGAGTTTGCCTCTAATTCCTTTCTGCAACCTATTCACAATTACTTTATTTCTGTCAAAGTGCAAATTTGCTATCTTGTCTAAAATATTCAACTAGGAACCCGTGAGTCAATGAACTGACAACTTTAAAAAGTGGAGAGATAAAAGGAAACAGTCGTTCTAAGCAAAGACCAGAAAGACAGTGAGTGTAACAATGTGTTTCGTGTGCAACAATGTGTTTCTTACGTGTAACAATGTGTTTCGTATGTGTAACAATGTGTTTATGTGTAACAATGTGTTTCGTATGTTAACGATTTACTACACGCTATCGATTTATGATGCTTTTGGTTTCTAAATACATAAACAGATGAAGCAACTAACAAGCACCCTGAGTCTAAGACGTTTAACATTATCTAATTCCCTTGGCAAAGAACAGGAAGGACAAGAAAACTACCGGGGAGAAATGCACAAATGACGTGCGTGAGGACGGAGGGCGGGATGTTATGTAGGTTATGATGACAAACTGGCGTGTGAAATGTTTCTGGGCGCCACCAGCTCGTTGCAGCACCGCCGGGGCTGTGTGTTTACACCGTGTCGCCTGGAAGACAGCCAGGCCGCTTCAAGCGAACTATTCGGCTAAAAAATGTTCAGCTGGGAGGGCCCACGCGACCGAGCATCGGGCAAAGAGCCCGCAGCCTGGGCCTCCGCGGGAGCGGGACAGGTCCCGCTTCTTCCTCCTCCGTAGTCCCGCGCACAAAGGACGGGCGGCCTCGGGCAGACCTGCGCCTCCTCCTGCCCCCGCCACCGCGACCTTCACTTTGGGGCACCTGCGGCGCAGGATGCGCGATCGAGCCAGAGGCCGTGGAGTGCGTCTGTGCCCGGACGCGGCCGCCCGGGTCGCGGCTGCCCCTGCAGCGCAGGCCAGGCTGGCAGCCGCGCCCCCAAGGCCGGATCCCCAGCGCGGCGCCTCCTTCCTTCCCCGCCGGCCCCCCCTCAGGCCCCTCGCAACGACGCAGCCCGCTGCCGCGGCCTCCCCTCGGAAGCCTTCCTCGCCTCTCCCCTGCTTCTCCTTTTTCGAAGCTTGTCCCCTGTCTTCCACTTCTGAGCGCGCCGAAGCCCCCTACACCAAAGCTCGCCTTTGCTACCTGGATCCGCTTCTTGTGCCTCCTGCGTTCCGCCATGTTGGCCGCTCCGCCCGGTTCCTTCTGACGTGGAGCGAGGAGGGGGCGGCGGAAACCTCGCGAGAGCGCGGCTCGCGGCCCGTTATGTAACCGGACGGGCGGCGCGGGAGTGGTGTCCAGAGGTTGGGGAGTTCGCGGATCTCTTCCGTCGGTTTCTGTAGTTGCTGGCCAGGAAGAGTCGCTGAGACAGGGCCAGAGTCGAGGAAGTGGATCGGAGGGCCCGAGGCCTTGGAAGAGCCGGCGGTTCTCAGCCCTAAGTATTTGGATAACCTGGGAAGCCGCTGAAATTCAGATTCCTGGGCCCCGACCCCGCAGAGCCGTTTGTTTTGCTGGGGCGTTGTGCAAACCTATAGAGTCCTACAGAAATGTTTGATGTGGCAATTCCAGTAATAATGACCTTGAGCTCCTTCCCTCTTCATTTTAACTTCACGAAATTCTATTTAAAGAGATAAATTCACTGGGCATGGTGGCGCACACGTGTAGTCCTTGCTTTCAGGAGGCTGAGGCAGAAGGATCACCGCGAGTTCAAGGCCTGCCTGACCTACCTAGGGACATATTATCTCAAAAAAAAAAAAAAAAAAAAGCCAACAGCGAGGAACAGAAATGCACAGTAATTCAAAGCTGAGGCAGAAGCCAACAATCTTTCCATTCAGTGTACAGGGTACTATAGTCACTTTGCACTTTTGGTTCCATCTTCTAAGTGACTTCTCAAAATGCAACTTTAGAATCCAGAAGTCGGAGAACTCAGGGAAATCGTCAGTAAAGTGAATAGGAGAGTCCTTGGGATAAATAAACCTGCTGGCTGCTTCCAGTCTGAACTATTACTATGATGGTTTTTGTTACTTTAGAGTCCACCAGGCCAAGGAGGAGGGGTTTAAATTGCTCCAAAGTACTTAAATACAAATTCCTGTGACTTTACAGAGACTTTAAACCTTTTAGGTGTAGGGAATTGGGAAGAGTAAGTTGAATTCTACCACTCAGATATGTTAATCATTTCTGGAAATTTTTTTCTTGCATTTAGACCGATTTTGTGCTTGCACGTGTGTGTTGCCTTTACAATTACATGTTTTGGCGTCTCTGACCTCAGATCACATGTAATATGGTAGCCTGTATTTTAAATAATGTAATGTTGTAATTATGTATTATTACAGTAATTTTCGAGTTTTCTATGTCACGAATCTAACCCCAATAGCAATTAATTGCACCATCTTGATGTCTAATCTTTTCATAAAGAAAGTTGGCTGAAGTCCTCTTTTGTATTATGGTATTTTTCTCTTGAGGAATTGTTTAGTTTCTTTCCCTCTGTGATCTATAACTTGAGTATGTGTAGTCAACAAGGAGATAAGAAGGAAGTGACAATCAACAACAGTTGATCTATACATGGAAATACTACTTAACAGATACTGAGTGCCTATTAGATACAAAGTGTTAGGCTAGGACTATGGTGAACAATGAAAATTCCTCTCAAGCTATTTTACCACCTTTAGAATAGTTTTACTTTGCTCTCCCCATGTTCTCACTACTATTTGCTGCATAGATAGCAGTTTGGTTTCAGACAGTTGTGGTGGCACATGCCTGTAATCTCACCCCTTGGGAGGCTGAGGCAGGAGGATTACTGTGAGTTTGAGGCCAGCCTGGACTACATACCAAGACCCTATCTGAAAACAACAACAACAACAAATTGGTTTGTTTTTGGTCGTTACCCAGGTAACAGTTCCTGTTACAGTTCCTATTACTACCATCTCCTAGAAACAGCTGGTCGCTGTGATAATATATTGTAAGAACCAATCAATGACCACCAAATGCTCTGCTTCTGTACTTCCTGCTAACTTCTCCCATATAGGCCCCAAACTGCCAAGATTGGGGCCTGGTATCTTGGGAATGATCCCGATCAGTGCCTACTGACATAAATCTGCCTCCAAATCCTGGGTGACATTTTTCGATATTTCTGTTTGCCGTTGCGCTCTGCCGTTAGTGGAATTGATTGAGCAAACCCAGTTGCTGTCTCTGCTAGCATCTTACTAAGTGTTTCTCAGCACTAACATTCACTTCTTGATTTACTTCCACCACCTTGAGCACGCCTTTAGCCCCTCTCTTCTTTTTCTAACAAAGAATGAACTTCCACTCAAACACTT